>REGM01000003.1:618815-762507 GCA_004194415.1 Aurelia aurita
ATGGGACCCCGAGTTGAACGTCCTGTCCGAAGGACGGCGAAGTGAGTTGCGAGGTCAGTCCCCGGGTCAGGCCTCCGATGTCACCCATCCGGAGTTTGACCTCACTCGACCGAGCTTAACTTCAGTCACCTGATGAAAACTGTATAAGCCGCTCGGCCACTCACACCACAAAGTGTTTTGTAAGGCTAAAAATAGGAGAACTTACTCAGATGCTAAGCAGCCAGTTATGGCTGCGGGGGATAGCATGATTTGGTAAAAGATGGACAAGAAAATCAAATGAATACACTTACCCTAGTTTTTGCTTCAACGTCAGCTCCATCTTCAAGCAGAAGTTTCGCAATTTCATCGTGTCCATAAAAGCAAGCAATATGCAAGGGTGTGTAGCCATTCTAAGATGAGATTAAAGAGACTTAAAACGCATTTCATAGTACAAGGATTTAAAACAATTTCAAATAATCCACGCAGAAACTTCTAGGAACATTTCAGGAGGAGTTCCTAAACTTTTTGGTACACTTTTTAGGGACATTTTAGGAGGAGTTCCGAAAGTTTCTTTCAAAAATTTTCTAAATTGTTTTCATAGAAAAGTAATAAATAAATCACTAAATGTTTTCTACAAAATCAGCACCATGATGAATGCGATCCCCAGGTGAAATATAAAATGCTTTCCACATGGTTTGGAAGAAAGTTTCCATAAATTAGTACTGCTGACTCTTTGATTATTCATAAGCTGTGACAGTAACGCGAAAATGTCAATGGCTTTATGTGGAGGGCATGAAGATATCAGCAGATGCTAGGTAGGGACCGGGAGGAAAGTAGATAAATGCAGGAGAAATAAGGGATACAAAAGTTGGGAGAGAGAAAGAAGTTAATATTTCTATTTAGATATACGTACCCCTGTTTGAGAATTAATAGGTGCAGCGTATTTAATCAACTTCTTCGCAACTTCTACTTGGTTGTATCTTGCGACAATATGAAGTGGTGTTAGGCCATTCTGAAATAAAATGATCGTTTGTAAACATGTTTTAATCAACAAATACAACGAGTTTCTGGTTGGACGGAGAATAGTAACAGAGCACGCCATTGGGCATTCAAAAGGATTTACAGACGTTTCCGATGATGACATTTTTCATTTCATTTCATTTAATATTCTTTATACACAAATTAACCCTTTAGCAAATTAAAATATACAACAACTACTTACAACGATAAAATTTTTAAGAATATAAACCTACAGTCCTATAAAACCTAACCATTGCTGATCTTCCAGGGAGTTGTGTTTGAGAATCTAGCTCTTTAGATGCGTTTTAAGTTTTTTTTAAACGATTCAGTGTTGGTAGCTCACGAATTTCGGCAGGTGTGTCATTCCATATCTTGAGAGCTGCGTAGTGAAAGCCTTTTTTCGCAAATTCTGTCCTATATCTAGGGATCTCGAGATCTTTACAGTGCCTTGTATTGTAGGTCGAGTGGAAAGATCTCAGTTGGTATTTATCCCATAGGCTTTCAGGGCATAGTCTGTTCATAATCTTGTAGGTCATGACATTCCGATCGTAACGGAAAAGATTTTCTACGTTTAACCAGGAAGCCGACCAGTTATCCTTTATTCGTGCGATTTTATTATTGAACAAGCCCGATCTTGAAGGCGTTGGAGAGCAGCTAGTTTTGACAGCTAGTCTGCACTGTAAGAGTAGTGAATGATAGTATACTAAAAACTGTTAGTTATTTCAAAATTGGTATGATAATCGAAAAAAGCATCTAGCAGCATCAGGCTTACCTTAGTTTGAATACCAGGTGATGCACCATTCTCTAGAAGGGCATCTGCAATCTTCACGTTGCCTTCTTTCGCTGTGAGATGCAATGGACTGATTCCAGTCTGTACAGAAACAAAATTGTCATGATAATGAAAATACCCAACTTAGAAGGTATTAGAAAGGATCATATATCCGCAAATTTCCACCAGATTGCAACTGTTGTAAAATCTATCTGACGATCTGTTGTGACCAAAATATATGAATATGTTTACTGTTCTCAAAATTTAAACTATCTTTCGAAAAAGAATAGAATTTTACAAAGTAATTTGAAAGCGAACAATACTTTGATTGACTTGCTTGCAAAAGAGGTCTGGTCTTGGAATACTCAAATTCGAAACCCTTTTAACTGTCTATATTAATAGATTTTTACACAATCGCAGCAAGAAATATCATTTATAATTCTACCCTTGGACCTTTAAAAATTAGAAAGATGGAATTATTGATATGTCTTTATAATTCATTGGCTAAAAATCTCATACCCTAGTTGCTTTATCTGCGTCAATGCCACTGGCCAGCAATAGAAATGCCAACTCGATTGCATTGTTCTTCGATACGATGTGCATCGGTGTAAAACCATTCTGAGGAAGAAAAAACTTGAGTTCAACAACGTAAGAAATTTGAGAAAACCTAGCTCTGGGGCTAGAAAGATATTGGGGCATTCATTTTTGGCAAAGGATGCTTAGCTAAATGCATAGTTCCTCCACGGTCATCCTGGCCCCCCTGGCAAGGCAGTTACATCATTAATATCAAACGAATGTAGAGAAACAAGGACCTGATGTGACATCATGACATCTTCTGTTTGTTCTTAACACAAATAAATTATCGATGACTTCATATTTAGAAATGCTATCTCAGTCCTGGAAAACATACGCAAAGTTGCGAAGAAATCTCGCAGGAAGGTTAGAATTTAGAAGGAAATAAAAATTTTGCAAATTTTGGAAGACGAGGAAAAGCAGGGACAGGGGGGGGGAACAGGGGATAAAGGAAGGAAAGAGTGAGGAAAGGAGTTTGCAATAGGGTGGTGGAAGGAATGCCAGTGAATTGGAGTCAGGTGTGAGAGGAAAGGAGACAATTACTGCCACATCGACACAAGCTACATAGGCAGGAGATCTTTAAACATTGACACAGATTCGCAGGAAGCCAGAGTTTTTATCCAGCACTGTGCTATCTGTTGGTACAAAAGGTGATCATGGTCATGTGTTGGAAATTGGATTGCTAATTTTGACAGGAAAGCAAGGGAAAATAAATCTGCAATACCTTGGCCGTAGCTTGTAAGTCAGCACCACTTTCCATCAGAAGAACTGATACATCTAAGTGTCGATAATGACATGACATGTGTAAAGGCCGTAAGTTATTCTGAAATGAAGATAAAGCTGAAATAAAATGGGACTAAAATCTGACTTTCATCATGGATCAATCCGGACACCTTTATTTTGAATAAATTTTTTATCCGCGGCTACTACCTTAGCTTCTTCGGAGGAGCGCTGCGAGCGTCGCTCACAGCGCTCCTCCGAAGAGGTTGATTACTCTGCTCGCAGTTAAGGTAGTAGCCGCGGATAAAAAATTAACTCAAAATAAAGGTGTCCGCATTGCTCCATGCTTTCATTGCTAAATCTTAACAAGCAAAGAGATTTGCATATCTATCTAGCTCAAAACTATTCTACCCATGTGAATTTTTCTGCTGTCAAATCCATAGACCAAGAGATGTTGCACATGGATGCAATAATTAGCAAAAAATAGTGAAAAAATGTCTTCTTTACCTTCGCCTCAGCATTCACATCTGCATTTTTCTCGAGAAGCATTCGTGCGATGTCTGTGTGACCTCGTCGTGCTGCTTCGTGTAAAGCAGTGCATAGTTGCTGAAAACATAAATAGATGGTTGGATTTCTAACTAAAACTGGAATTTCATCATAATTCAGTAACAGTTCTTCACATCAATAATACTTCGAGTCCATCAGCCTTTTTTCCAAGCTCTTGCTGCCTCTGATTAGATAGCTTCGGTTGTTAAACAATCTTTTTATAATCAATTTAAATGAAAAACACAAAAATTAAATCTATTGTGCTTATCATGGTGGGAATGGACACTAGGTCATCGGAGCTCCCACCACAAAAGGCACTTACGATTCAAAGTTACAAAATTCAAGAATTACAAAAAAAACTAATCTGTTTCTCACATTAGATGTCAGGTGATAATATCTGCGAGTAAAAATTTTTCAGAACTCAGGACAAGATTTTTACAGCAGTCATTTAAATTGTTCAAAATTAACTAAGAGAAACTTCACATCAATAAAAACATCATATTTTAAATTCCAGTTTCAATATGAACATACCCGATTTCGAAGATCAATTTTAGCTCCATGGTCCAGGAGAGATTCAATGATACCGATGTTTCCATTTCTCGCAGCGATATGAAGACAGGTAGCTTCATCCTTGAATTAAAATTAGTCAGTTATTTGCAACTGAAATTGAAGATTAACGAAAAGAATTAACGAAAAAAAAGGCAAATAAACACTTTGATCTTATCTGCCCATTCCTTCTGACCAGTAGTAACTGTTAATCTGATCGAAGTACATTTCCTTAGTTTCAATCTGGAAATTTTAACAAAACACGATCAAGGCACGTCTTAAAAGATTGTAGAAAAGGCTCAAAATATAACTCAAATTCACCTTATTTCTTGCATCAGGATCAGCTTCATGATCTAACAGCAATGAAACAATTTCTTGACTGTTTTGTCTGCATGCAATCAGCAACGGCGTCTCATCCATCTAAGAAATCAAATACAAAACCAGGTAAGCTCGAAGCAGCTTAAAAATGTGCAAGATCGGGGCCTACTTCTACCCTAAATGTTTCCCTATAGGTTGGGCTCTGATGTTCTACAGCGGCAATCAAGCCGGTTCTTCGGTTGAGCTGCCTCTGATGATATACCCCCTGACGGTAAGGCCGAGTTTGCTGGTGGAATCTAGCCTCTTCTGGCCTAGAAAATGCATGTGATGATGTCGGATGTGATAATATTGCTTTCAAGTTTTGGATCACTTCTTCTCTGTCAGTTTCGAAGCAACTATTTCTTAAACAACACAAGGCATATAGGAGAAAAGAATTGAAGAATAATAAATGTCCGTCTTAAAACTCTCTATTTGCTTGGGGAATTTACTTTATTAACATTCTTTTAAAATTGAAGAAATATTTGTGTTATATCTGAAAATATCGAGGTTTCTTTAATTGTTATTGCCTATAAAGTATTCAAATTTCTCCTACCTTTGATCGAGGATCAATCCGGGCATCATTTCGCAGTAACAGACGTACGACATTGATCTGTTTCGTTCTGCAAGCAATGTGCAGGCTAGTTTCTTCTCGCTAGATGATAAACAAGAATAAAGTTAGATATTCCACTTGCTGTAGGACGAGATAATCTAGGACTTAAGTGGCTAATGACTGAAATGTTGGGTATATTAGCGGATCCACCTTCTAATCAAATGAGCACTAAAATTCTGTCATTGCTCTTTGGGGGCTACTTCTTCAAAAAGCCAAAGACGTAATCTTAGAGCTCAATAATTCCAAACAGCACGGTCTTTGTAACAAAACTTGAACGAATCCAGCAGCAATGAGCTATGAAAATCTGTTACATTGCAGTGATTTCGAAGAGTTGCACATATTAGATAAATTAAAATGTTTCGACTAAATCATGCACACAAAATATTACAGTGACTTTGAAGTACAAAATGTACAGGTATACCTATATGTATAGGTATACTATAGTATGATGCCAATAACAAACTTCTTAGATACTCACCATTGTAGTTTCTTCAACAGAGGCCTCGTTTTGAATCAATATCAATACTATGTTGACCATACCAAAGAATGCAGAGAGATGTAAGGCAGTCTGACCATGCTAAATTAGAAGAAATAGAACTTCAGGTGAGACTTACGCGGGATCGGTTTCATTTGGAACTATTCACAAATTTACAAGGCAATTCCTTAGACTCATTCCAAAAGTCTCTTGTTTCGCTCCCCCAACTGATCTGTCGCTACAACAACTGAAGCGATAACAACAACAACAACAACAAGACAACAAGTGGAAGTTAGAGGGACTTATGTAATGAGTCTAGCAATTCCTTGCGTTTACCGTTCCGAAGGGATCCCGTGAAACGACTGAAAGAATTGGAAACATGGCTAAATTGCTTTACTTTGATGATTTTAACATTTTTTGTCATGTTAATATCTCTCCCAAATCCAAACTACTCAGTTGTGTAAAGAAAGTAAAAGTTTATCGACAAATCGACATTGAAGGCAATAAAAAACCGAGGAGATCTAGGAAATAATTTATCATTAAAAAATAAAAGTTGTCAGGCTTTTACGAGTTAGGCCATAAGTGATGAAGATCACCACTCGAAATATTTAACTTAGTCTATTTATTATGTAATTATAGTTAGGCTATGGACATCGATGCTCAAAGCAGCATTGGTTCTCGGTAGTTGGGAGCTCTTCCTTTTGAAGTTTTAACTTCGGAACGGAAGAATTATTACTGTTATTATTATTAAATTCTTTAAAGTTGGTTTAAAAGAATAGCTCTAATATGAACTAATTACGACCTACTATCTACAAAATAAAAATACAATTCATAAATATAAACGTAAATACTCTATTCACACAATCAGCTTCAAGAATAAACATTGAGAGTTCGTTATTTACTTGACGAGAGTTCATAAATTATAAATTAGCAAAACATTCGGCACCTATGCTTTCTCCAAGCTAAAGAACAAATCCCGTTTCTAATGACAATATTACCCATGATTCAAGAATGACATCTGCCGAAACCATTACTCTAATGATTTCCTTTCGTCGTTGAAATTAAGCTACAAAAACTATATTTGCAGAGCAAAATTAGACAAGCTGAGTTTTGAACATGTTTGTAATAAGCTGTTTGTTTCTTTAATTATTGACGTTGTTTTCAATAAGGAACTGAGCATTTATCCTGAGATTTGGATGCATCAAATAAATCAAATAGGGATATAGGTACATAAAAAAATTACGCGATTGTAAATTGAATGTTGCAATAAAATAGTTGAAATTGCAAACGTGTGTACGTCTTTTCAGAGAGCATAGAAAATGAACACATTTAAAAATAAAATGTTATAGTTGGAGTGGGAGTGGGAGCAAAATTTTACATATTCCTAACTTGTATTTGCATTCGCGTTTTATTAGAATTCGCGCACGTGCTTGGTATGCGAATTTAAAACTGAGCACAAAATAACCCGCACGAAACGGTTTCTTTAGCGAAATTTGTTGCATAAGTAAAACAAAACAAATGAAATCAAACGTAACCATTGTTTAGTAATATTATTGAATAAAATCTTTTAAAAGTTCAATAAATAGTGTAATTCAATTCTTCCTTGTGATAATAACGAGAACTGCAATAAAAACTCGTTCATCTTCGTCCTACATCACAGTCAAAGTAATTGGAATTTCCAGACCTCTTTGTGACAAAGGAGATCTCCTAAACTTTGTCTCTCTAACTGCTGCTGTCATCTTCATTTTCATTTTTTCATTTTAAAATTCTTTAGGCACGGTTGCCCGGTCAGTTGGTGAGAAACTTTTCAGTGCCAAAAACTTTACAAATTAAAAATCTACTAATAATTCAAAAAGAAACTAATTACAATATCATCATTTATTTACAATTCTTTAAAATGTTCTTAAAAGAAGATAAAGAGGGAGCCATGAGGGAGCTTGCTTGGCTCATTCTAGTTTTCATAAAAGGGACTAGCAAGTCAGTTTCGGCATTTCTTAGACTGATAGTATTGCGAGCAGAATTTTTCATAAATAATTGTGAGAGCTTCTCGGGCGCGAGGTTATTAACAGATTTAAATACAATCGTTGCTGTCTCACTTCTAATCCTATCTCTCACAGTTGGCCACTTTAATTCCTTAATCAAAGCTTCAGCAGGAGCATCATAGCTGCTATTAGTGACAATTCTAGCCGCACGATTCTGCAAAATTCGATTCCTGCCATATTTTACGAAAAACTTAAAAAGATATTGAGATTTCTTGTGGTAAATAACATGCCAAGGACAGTCTCTCTATTTTTCCTATAATTTTGGCACATAAACCANCAAGCTACAGCGACCAGCGCAGCGTGTGTTGGCAAGAAGAAGGTGATGTTCTGGCATCTAATTCGTATTTTTCCGCGTGACTCGAAATAATCTATGAAATATGGATTCTGATTCTGATTCGGAACGGAAACGGAATTGAAACGGAATTTCAATATCATGATATTCAACCAGCTAATATCTTACAGCCTTTTATATTTGAGCCTCCCGCTTGAAGGGATTGCTGGGGCTGATGGGCCTAATAATGAGTAAATCATGTGAAATAATGAGTGAGATTATCTGAAATGATTGCAAATTAAGATTTTCTGGATTTTTTCTTAACCCAACATGCTAACTAAGTCACAAAAATTTATGCTATGAAAAGCAATTTTGTTTTACATCGATACTCAGAAAATATTCATTTACTAGATGATCTGGTGATAATTCATCCTGAAATAGCTGTGATAATAATATAACATAATATCTAAACGATTAAGTTGCGGTGCCTTTTATAGCGAAAATAAACAATAAACACGACCAATGGGAAATAAACCCAAATATTCATACTGATGTTGGTGAGTCAATGTGACATCCGTGACCAAGTAAATGATTAGCACAATTCACGTGATTCCCTTGAGCTGCCATATGAAGAGCAGTTAAACCATGCTGCAACACAAAGATTATTATATCAATCAATTTCCCTTTCACTTCAGTTTCATTCTTTAAGGATGTAACTAAACAAATCCATCAAAACAAATACAATGTAAATTAAATAATCAAAGTTAGGGATCAGTTGGACCAACTAACTATTTTGAGAAACTAACGGAGGAAAGATGCCTTTTTAGTACGATCAAGCGTGGTTCAGTGAAGGGGTAGGGTCTATTCATTCAAGTTATCGACCGTCTAGTAACAAAAGAAGCTAGCTGCATAGATGGTGTTCATAAGTTTTGTATCTTGAAATGAGGGAACCTAGAGACACTTGGAAAAGTGTTCCCAAAAAAGGTGGATGGATTTTTTCAACCAAAACTGCATCTTCCTTTGGGATCGGGAAAGAATGAGGGAACGATTGTGAGACGAATTACGCCCATTCCGAAACTATACCCATACACTACTATATCTATTACAAAAGAGGTCATACCAAATATACTTTAGCAGGAAGTATAGAAATTCACTCACCCTCGTTTTTGCATTCATTGACGCATTATGAACCAGTAATAGCTCAACACAGTGTTCATGTCCGTCTCTCGCTGCACAATGTAAAGCTGTTAAACCATCCTTAAAAGGAACAAACGAAAATATTAGGACCATGGATTTAGCAAAGGAGGCTGGGGGAGCACAAACCGAGAAAGAAAGAGCTGTTCTCGCCAGTTGCTTGGTGGTTTACATCCNCCGAAACTATACCCATACACTACTATATCTATTACAAAAGAGGTCATACCAAATATACTTTAGCAGGAAGTATAGAAATTCACTCACCCTCGTTTTTGCATTCATTGACGCATTATGAACCAGTAATAGCTCAACACAGTGTTCATGTCCGTCTCTCGCTGCACAATGTAAAGCTGTTAAACCATCCTTAAAAGGAACAAACGAAAATATTAGGACCATGGATTTAGCAAAAGAGGCTGGGGGAGCACAAACCGAGAAAGAAAGAGCTGTTTTCGCCAGTTGCTTGGTGGTTTACATCCTTTACATACGTACTTTACATACAGGTTTAGAAACCGAAGATAAAATATCCTTCTGAAGAGGCAGCCAGAAGGCACTGAAGAGGCAATGAAGAGGCAGCCGGAGGGCTGCGAAAATTTTGAGAAAACAACACAAACGTGTAAGTGTGTTTAAAATAATGGTTTCTAATAAAAAGGTATAAAATCACCAAAATATAAAATATCCTTCGCAGAGAGAGTATTATATTATAAACGTCACTGATACCATCTTTAAAAGAATAAGCAACATTTGTCTCCATTTTCATGCAATGTTTTGATAACAATGTGAACAACCTAGGAATATTTCCAGCAAAATAACAAATGTCACATAAAACTTCTGATATAAAGCAGATACTAGTAGAGTGCAACGATTTGCGACCGACTAGTCAAGTCATATTCCATTACTGCAACATTAACACAACTAATAATATCAAATTGTCCGTTAAATAGCACAGCGTTGTTTTGATATTCTCATAAAAATTTTACAGAAACATACATAAAGTTAGAAGACGATGCTACAAGGAGCATGGAAATACATAGCAACCCTGTGGCAATTTACAAATAATATAGAAACTTAGTTAACTACACGGTTTTACAACTAAACGCGAAAGAAAATATTACAGGAGAGAAGAAGTTCTACAAGCTTTCATTACCGATTTATTCAAAACGTTTGGAAGCCTTGATATATTCTAGTGTTGCTGTAAGAATTTATGCACTGAATCGAACGATATCTGTCCATGGCCATAGAGGATGATTTTTAGCAACTCTGCATTTGAAAGATTTATTAAACCATGAGGCAACAATATCGCTTTAACTCTGTGAGAAGATCGCGTCTATTTGCATCATAAGAACGGCAGAGCAGGAGATAGTGTTCCGTATCCTCGACACCATCATTTATCGGGCACAAAGGGTTCAAAGTATCCCTACAATTATGCTTAAATTCGTGAAATTTGTGAAAATTTAGCTTACTACACACAGCGTTGCTTTTATGCTGAACAGATAGATGTAGAGCTAACAAGCAGTAGATACCTTTGTTGCAACATCGAGTTCTGTACCAGCTTCTATCAGAAGAGAAACAACTTCGGTTTTACCATGCTTGGACGCAACGTGTAACGGTGTGATGTTGTGCTGCAAAATAAACCAAAGACACAAATCAAAATTTGAGGTCATTCCTCTAAGCTTTGTATTTGCTACAAATTCAATGTCAATTAAATCTATTTGCAAATACATTTCGAAAGATCTTAAAATGATCAACAGAAACCTTTTTATTGATTCTTATGACTGACTGTAACTTGATGGCTGTTTGCACAAGGAGCCCATCTTTGTGAACATCAGCCATCTTTTGCAACTAAATAGCGATGTTTAACTTGTTAGTGCTTCTCTGTGATCGACCGTTCTTTATTTGGGCCTGTACCGTTTAATTTCCTGCTTTTCTAAAGACTGGCTTTAAAATCCAGAACGCATAGCATAGTTGCGGCTAACCATGACTGCCATTGTACTCTCCAGTCGATTGTACTCTCGTTTGGAACAAACAGGGTGGGTGGAAACTTTAAAAAGATAAAGTATTTAATTGCTAAAAGTCCCTAATTCTCATCTTATGAGTTTCGAAACGGTCCCAACTTCCCGTTTTGCTCTCTCCTTTCAAGATTATTCGTAATCTCCAAAGAAACTATTTTTTGCAGTGAACGTTGTACCACTTGTAAACGAGTAAAATGAAAATGTTCCAAAAATATTTCCTGTGGACTTGATTGTAGGCCAGCAATATAACTTTTCCTTTCTTTATTTTTATGACGCGGGGATAAACGACAGGGGAGTGGATTTGCTGTTGGCAGGTCACGGGGGAGGTGTATCAGGCACTTCTTGGGTCTTTCACAATTTTGGAATCTTTAGTTATTTTTGGGGGAGTATGTGACTAATTCAGATAATCGAGTCTTTGCTCCTCTAAAATTTGTTATGTTCCCTCAACACCAGTTGGCATGTTGCATATTTTTTCAAAAATTGACTTGGCCCAAAAGTATATTTTTGGGGTCTGGAGGGCCAAAGTTCTACAAGAACACGGCACTCCTTCCCGACGGGTGTATCACCGTTTCGAAAATGGGTACGAGAGTTTTAAAACAATAACATTTTTTAAGGATTTTTCGTGAATATGAAAGGATTTTATGAAAGGCGTACGAGATTTTCCGAGGGGTGAATCACTTCCTCAAAAAGCGTACGAGATTTCATGAGAACAAAAGGATTTCTGGTGGATTTCAGAAAACAAAAGGATTTCCACAGAAAGTATACCAGATTTAGAGACAGTGATTTGCCCCTCGAGATTTTCGTTGAATGATATGCCCCTCGCCCCTTCCAACCTCTTCCAGCATTGCAAAGAAATATGTGAGCAAAACTGAAGTTACCTTAGCAATGGCATTCACATTGGCTGATGATTCTATGAGTATTAATGCCGTATTTATGCTTCCATACTTCGCAGCAATATGCAGCGGAGTGTAGCCATTCTACGAGAAAATATCAACTCACTATTGATACTATTTGAGAACTAGAATTTTAGTCCTTCTAGTAACTAGATTTACTCAAATACACTTCATCTACAGGGTGTGCCAAACAATACACCACTTTGACGAACGGCCGCCATTATGGAAATTTTTCCAAATTTCATCGCATGAAAATTTCGACTCCAGATTTGGATTCAGCACCAGCACTCAAATATAATCTAACTGCAAGGTTTCATGTCCACAGTCTTTGTTATATTGATTCTACGGTGATATAAAGCTCTAGATATTATAAAGGATTTGATCACAAAAAGAGTTCGGGGGTAAAAGTTTACCCAGCCTGAACGATTTTTGCGGTCAAATCTCTTATAAAATTAAAAACTTTACATCATCGTAAAATTAATATAACAAGGACTGGGGACATGAAACCTTGCAGTTAGATTATATTTTGAGTGCTGAATCCGAATCAGATTCGAAAATTGCATACGATGAAATTTGGAAAAATTTCCATAATGGCGGCTGTTGTCGTAGTGGTGAATTGCCTCGTTTTGTTACACAGGTGCATAGAATAGAATTCAACTTAGAGTTTGAGACCTTGTTTGAGTTTGTTTGAGTTAGTCTGACAAGTGGTTGCTGATTTATGGCATGAGAAAATCAAAAGAGTGTTAGCTTGAAAACAGCAGGACTTTTGTTTACCTATGACACCATAATGACTAGACTTACGACGTGATTCCTTGTATTCGTTCAATATTTATAATCTGATTTTTTATTTTCTAACCATCCAATTCAATGAGCGATACTGAGACTTATGTAATGAGTATACATAATGACCCCAAAATCAATTATATAGTCTATCTCAAATTAGATGTCCCGTGAAAATGCCCGCGAATAACAACAACTGAAATGTTTTGCATGAGTAATTTTGCGTTATCGCAAATCTCACGTGACATCTAATTTGAGACAGACTCTAGATATTACAACAGAAGGTTGTTGCATTGTTTATTAATTTCTTCAACATTTGAAAAATTATTAATAGTGTTGCTTTTGATTTCAGCAGAATGCCTTAATCTGAGTGGGTAAATGGTCTATCGTATTATGATACTATTTTGCAAACTGGGCCACTTTCTGCTATGAATTATGAATATTTACCGGTGCTGTCACGTTGGCATCGTAACCATTGCTAAGCAACAAAGCAGCAGCATTGCAGGCATCTTTCCTTGCAATTACATGAAGTGCCTTGAATCCTCTCTGTAGAAAATAAAAAATTTATTATTTTATCAATCTAATTTGAAGAGAAATTTGGCACTTTATGACATTACGTAAGTATGAGAAAGGAAGGGGCATGGCAGAGGGGGGCTGACGGAACAAGAAAAGTCTAACACGGCAGGGAAATAACCTCATGAGGACCAACCACAACTTTCAATGGGGTAGGGCAGAATGGATCAGAGTGGGACAAAATCAACCTCGTTCCCAGGGTGTTCTTACATCATACGCTAGTCACGAAGCCGAGTGAACACCCTACCCTGGTACACATAGTCCCAATCCGCCCAAAATAAGAGCGGATTAGCAGCCATTATGGATTTGCGGTTGGCAGGGTAACGCTCATTATGTGACCTCGATTCCAAACAACAAAGCAACATTGTCGTGGTTGTTGCTTAGTGATTAGATTTTATTGTTGTTATTCGAATAATTAGTAAGATTTCGAGAAATAGTTTGTGTTATCTATTGTTTTCGAATAGCCAATCAAATTGCAGAACGGCCACTTGTATCCCAGAGTAGAGGTAGAGCAACGAACTCACTCTGAGGACGAGATTGGGACAAAATGGGTCGTTGAAAAATTGATAAATTTTTGTGATTTAGCTGAAGAAAATCTGTTACTAGCATGAACGAAGACTTTCTCAAGAAGTCGTGCAAGTGCATCTCCCAAATTTTTTCTTGACTGATTAATAGGTCTATTCAACCAAATAGTCTAGATCGTGCGATATTTTTATACGTTTTTATACAAAATGTTCGATTGAGTGACGTTATATCTTCTATCAGTGTTGTACGCAGTACACAATAGAAAATTCCTCAAATTTTTACAAAATATGTAAAAATATGATTCGATCCAGACTCATTTGCTCGCCAAAATAAAATTGAGTTGCCAAAGTTACGAAAATTCGAATTGCCTCAGTTTGAGTAACTACATGAAATGGAGGTTCCAAAAGCGGAAGTACGAATAGAAGAAGCATCATTCATCTATTCATCATATGATCAAATTTCTTTGGAGTGATGCGATGGCAGTTTCATTTCATTGAAAAAGGTTGTCCTCGATGTAGACGCAGTTGCACGTGAACTTTGAAGATAGTTGCAGAAAGATGGAGCACGACCTCCTTTTATTTCTCATCTTATCAATGTCAACATTAACTCAAGGTAATGACCGCGACAACTCACAAAACAGCGAACCAGAATTAGGGCTAGGCCCGTTTTTTGAAGGACAACAACAACAACAAACTGCAATTTATTCCAACGACACTTGCAAACCAGTTGGCAATGAGAAATATCAAAGTTGTGCATGCACAATAAAGCGAACTGGTGGCATTATAAACTTGCACGGCATTATCAACAACTGCACATATGCCCCAGGGGGCTGCAAGGTCCCTCGATTCACAGCATTGGGCACAGACGAATGGAATTATGCGTATCACCCTTGTTTCCCGTTTAGTTTGTTCCAAAATGAAACAGTTGTGCACCCAGGGTACAGATCTTGCAAAAATGTTGCTGCTGCCAGATATACACAAGCAACAACAAAGGAATGTGATAACCTTGGCTCACAAGACAGCTTCCAATATCAGAACCATGAAATCAACATCAACAAGTCTATTGTCTCAACCCTGTCTGTGGTTTTCAAAAATAACAAGAATTCAGCCGTGATTTCATTGGTTTGCAATTTGAGTATCCCTGCAAATGAGTCAAAGTTTAGTTTTCTTGGTATTACGAATATTCCATCTCCCACATATTTCATGGCTGTGGAAAGCAGTTGCTGTTGCCCGGACGGGTGCAAAGTGACTTTTCCAACAGCCGCACAATCTGACGAACCAACAAAAGGTTTTTGGATTATTGTTGCAATAACACTTGGGATTTTGGTACTGCTGATCATTAGCATAATTGTGGTTCTATGCAAACGAAAGAAACAGCGAAATCCTGAGCGTAGAAGACTTGTTGACCCTGTTATGTGAAAAAGTTGATGTTAGAACTGCAGGTGGACTGTAAAGNCACCCAGGGTACAGATCTTGCAAAAATGTTGCTGCTGCCAGATATACACAAGCAACAACAAAGGAATGTGATAACCTTGGCTCACAAGACAGCTTCCAATATCAGAACCATGAAATCAACATCAACAAGTCTATTGTCTCAACCCTGTCTGTGGTTTTCAAAAATAACAAGAATTCAGCCGTGATTTCATTGGTTTGCAATTTGAGTATCCCTGCAAATGAGTCAAAGTTTAGTTTTCTTGGTATTACGAATATTCCATCTCCCACATATTTCATGGCTGTGGAAAGCAGTTGCTGTTGCCCGGACGGGTGCAAAGTGACTTTTCCAACAGCCGCACAATCTGACGAACCAACAAAAGGTTTTTGGATTATTGTTGCAATAACACTTGGGATTTTGGTACTGCTGATCATTAGCATAATTGTGGTTCTAAGCAAACGAAAGAAACAGCGAAATCCTGAGCGTAGAAGACTTGTTGACCCTGTTATGTGAAAAAGTTGATGTTAAAACTGCAGGTGGACTGTAAAGAAATTGGCTGTAAAGAAATACCTAAAATGAAATCTATTTCCAAAGAATCAACTGTAATACAACTTAAACTATTTGGCGCCATTGGACATTTATAAATGGATCTGAGTTGCATATTGTCAATCTCGTTGCCCCTTATTCTCTCAGTATCATATTGATTCAATTAGATCCCCAGCTGCAGATTCTTTTTCTTTGCTTCTTGCTTGGTTTCAAGTTGAAGTCAGCCCAAGTGCTTTCAGAGCTTCACTTCAGTTTGAGAACCCAGCATTCAGATCAACATGGTACAAAGTACTAAATATCTGTGAACTTGGTGTTTTCTCTGTCCAGATTGGAGAATACTTTTTGAAAATGACTTTAGTAAAGATTATGCAAAATGAGTTCACAAAATGTTATCTTTCTTTATCCGAAGATCTAATTCAATAAAAATCAGAATCTATTAACGACAAGAAGAAATTTACTACTTTGAAGCTTCTTGGATATTGCCAGGAATTTCAAATCAGAAAAGCTGGAAGTGAGTTCAGGCACCTGGGCTGAAAGCTCATTCAAGTTCTTTCTAGGTGTCCTAAGCTACTAATTTGTTATTAGATCTGTAGTAAAGTATTAAAAGTTTGTATGTTAAATTCTGTTGATGTTTTTAACTACCCTAGATATATTGTTTATTAGTTTAATAGCTTGAATTTTGATGAAAATGAAATGAAATCATCTGGCTATGCTCATTCTCCATTTTAGTTGCAGCATGATAAGACAGTTGCATGAAAGAATGCATAGACACTTGTCACCTGTGGCAGGTACAAAATGAAAGGAAAACAATAACACTATGTTTTGTTGAAAGATGGCCACACCTTATAACAGACTTTACCTGTACTATGACTAAGATGTGATATAATTATTAATTAGCATTTGTAAAAATGCATTGGACATTACTCAAATAATTGTTTCAAATGGAAAATAAACACATGCTTGCAAATAGAGAGAAGAGATTATGTGTATGACGTTGTATTTTCTCTTTTTAGTCATTTTCTGAGCTGGTAGGAACTCAAATAGAGACGATTTTGGTTGCCTCTACGATTTTGGTATCCTCACAATGTAGGGATAGGAAATATTTGACTCTTTATCACCAATTTTTATAATAAAATTGGATATTTTATTGATAAAAACAAGCACAAAATCAGCAATATTGTATGTGATGCTTCTTAAATAACTTGACAAGGAGCAAGATTTGTGTGTTTTTAGTGCTGCTACATGGAAGTAGGAAAAACGTCATGTGTCTCATCTTTCAGTATCACCTTACCTGAATCATATGATGAAACACTGACACATCAAAAATAATGTGATTAGGGCATAAGAAATAATCCTTTATTGGTCAAAATTTGATGGATAAACTTAAAAATCTACTGATAGATAAACTTATGAGCAAAAACTGTCATTGTAAACATAATGCAACCAGGGGCGGATCCAGACCGAAGTTGAAGGGGGGGCAACCTGCAGAGAGGAGGGCGCCAAAAATACAATAGAACGAAAGCACGCCTAAGGCGTGTGAAAATTGTTGGACTCCAGGTTAAGAAGATTCTTTGGTTTTTCTTCTAAATAATGCCTTGATTTGTATGTTTCACCCCATATTCTAATCAAAACAGTTAAAAAAAGAATGCGGTAGGGTCATGATGAGGGGCACATTTCTCGCCAAAAGGGGGGGCCAAGCTGAGTTTTCATAGTGAAGGGGGGCAGTTGCCCCCACTTGCCCCCTAAATCCGCCACTGAATGCAACCTTATCTTGAGAATGAAAGTTTTTTAAACAAGGAAATAACCCCCTTAGTAAAAAATAAGATTTGCACAAACTTTGCAATCAGTTTGCATTGAGTATGCTCCATTATTCGTATGGAGTTTGCAAGTTTGTTGGATTTTGTGCAAATTTACATGCTTTTGGGAAGTTTCCAGCAAACTGTTGAAAACTTGGTGCAAAATTAAAACTCTTTACAAACAATTTACAGATTCCTAAATCGGAAACATACTCAAAACAAACTCACAACAAACTTTCTGCAAATTTCCTGCAAACTAAACGCAAACCCAATTTTTTACTGTGGGAAAGTTCCAAAGAAAGCACCACTGCAAAAATAGTTTGGCTTTTCTTTGTCGCCAAAGATCTCTCTATTTTGATATAAGATACAAGATTGTTTTAAGTCGGACTCTACGGTGAGGGGGGAGGGGGGTAGAGATGCTATCCCATTGCATGCTCCTAGTCAGGGATAAAATTCAACCATAGTTTAGGGCCTGCTCTCCCCTGCTCTTTCACAAAAGGTGTCGCCTCCCACTTTGCATAATTAATTTATGACGAAAGGCCCAACTTTTTTGAAAAATTGCTTACAGAAAGATAAAAATCACCTAATTACTTTTTTCACAATTGGGTAGGAAGGGACTAGACCCCCTCAATACATAACCCTACTCCTGGTCCATTCCTCCCTCAAAAATAACCAAGTAACAATGTTATGTTGTTGTTTTTAATAAAATAAATCGCGAACTGAAGCTGCTAAAAACCACATCAAGCTAGATAAGTACCTGCTTGCATCCGTAACTAAGCATAATAAATTCGTGACCTCAAAGATGATTTATTTCCCAAGCTGTTATGTAACGTCAAATAACCTGCAAATTGTAAACCTGTCCACACACTGGCCTAGTCGTCGAATAAGGATGGCCTAATTTGTACTCTGGCGAGCATATACTTATGAATAACGTGCAGTAGTTCTGCCACACAGATGTACAGTAGAAAAGCTGATCAGCTGCTAATGAACACTGACAGGTAGTTTATATAAACGTTTTTTTATAAGAAACTAGTTTATAAGAAACTAGCGATAGGATGGCCGGCATTCTAAGAAATACTAGTACAATGTTTGAGAAGCAGGAAGAAACTTTTGAATGTTAAATTGAAGGATATTATGGTAAATTTGTTGTTGAATCTTTGGTTTTGGTAATATTCACTGCAATTTTATGTTTTGGGCCTGAAGTTGTTTTATATGTCCAGAATTATACCTGCAGCAATAGTAGAAATTACACCGTAATTCTTGCACCGAAAAAGTAAGAAACAAATTGAGGAACTTTCAGTACGAAAAAGTAAACATTTTAGTACCATGGACTGACGACCCCGCAACTCTCTTCTTAAAAAAAGTTGAATATTCATTTCATGTCAACCTCGTTATACTGTATGCACTATACTAAACCTATCTTTTTCAACTACTTCTTCGATAACTAAAATTTCAATAAACCAATTTACTCATTTTAATAAGAAACTTGGCCCTGAGCTTTGCAGTACAGTTTCATTCGGTCCAATTCTATGCTTTCAATAAATCCTTATTTTCGCTAATTTACGATGTCGATAAAACTAACAAAAATAGTAGCGATGTAGCCTGGTTATTTAGCTACACAACAGCGATTAAATGATTTATTTCGGTCCATTACTTTATTTTATGCAGCTGCAGCATATACTGTTGGTTCACCTTTTTGGGTCACCCGGCATTGAAATAACATGGCCGATTCGATTGAAAGCTGAATGAAAGAGAAGACTAGAATTCAAACGGACGGATAAACTTAAAATCAGAGTCCAAAAAGGTCAAACCTGCCTCCGGATGCTACTTTCGTTAGTTAAACCTTCCACATTTTATCAAGTCAAAAAACTACATTTTTCGAACTCCTCTCGTTTATAACCCCACAATTTATAAACCAGTTGCAGTTGCAGTTGCAAAATAACCCAGAATTTTCCTAGATTTCTTATAAAAATTATTAAACCTTCCTCAAATATGACATTAACAAGCAAAACCTTCCTCCGGCTCACAGCCGTGGAGCCGTGACTTTTTCTGGACTCTGCAATATATCAATGAATACCAGGGCAGTAGGAAGCATCTTGAAGTTGGAGGGGCACGACACTTCAAGGGCACTTTTTTCAGTAAGCTAAAGGGGCATTCCCTGAAACAAAAAGGGCACTTCTTTGTTTATTTCAAAATCTTGGGGGGGGCACGTGCCCCCAGTGCCCCCCGGTTCCTACGTCTCTGATGAATACTCTTCATATTGAATGAACTTAAAGTTTTAAACTTTTCGAACAAAGTTTCCATCCGTAACAGTTGTTCATGAAGATTAAGCTAAACCACGACAATTAATCATGAACTTTAACTATATTTTTATTTGAAACAATTTTTGTCTTACTCACACATTTTAAGAGTATGAAAAAATATTCTTTCCTTTTCAGAGAAACCGAATGACAAAGCTAAACAGCTATAAATCACTCCTGCGTGATCTGCAACGAATAAAATTCTATCCACTCTGCTCCAAAATGTCCACTATGACTGAGTTAGGCAGGAGTGACAAAGCCCAAGGCACTTTCCAATTCCATTGGTGCCCAGTACCAACAACAACTCATATCAACTCATGCAACAAAGAAGAAAAGATCTTAGATTTCACAGACCCACAGCCTGGTGGTGTGAAGATAGGCCAAGTTGCTAAAATTGTTCTAGAAGCTCAAAACACCTCAGATCTGGTGACGGAAATCGATAAATTTTGCACTGAACAATCCTGTGTTGGTATTTTTTTCGATAATTTTGATGGTGATGTGATAGCAAATTGGGGCAAGCCAGGATCAGCAGACGCTTGGGAGGCGTATCTTCGAGGATTCAGTAACCTCTACTGCGACATCGAAACGGAGGCTCAGTCACGCTGGAAAAGGANTACGTCTCTGATGAATACTCTTCATATTGAATGAACTTAAAGTTTTAAACTTTTCGAACAAAGTTTCCATCCGTAACAGTTGTTCATGAAGATTAAGCTAAACCACGACAATTAATCATGAACTTTAACTATATTTTTATTTGAAACAATTTTTGTCTTACTCACACATTTTAAGAGTATGAAAAAATATTCTTTCCTTTTCAGAGAAACCGAATGACAAAGCTAAACAGCTATAAATCACTCCTGCGTGATCTGCAACGAATAAAATTCTATCCACTCTGCTCCAAAATGTCCACTATGACTGAGTTAGGCAGGAGTGACAAAGCCCAAGGCACTTTCCAATTCCATTGGTGCCCAGTACCAACAACAACTCATATCAACTCATGCAACAAAGAAGAAAAGATCTTAGATTTCACAGACCCACAGCCTGGTGGTGTGAAGATAGGCCAAGTTGCTAAAATTGTTCTAGAAGCTCAAAACACCTCAGATCTGGTGACGGAAATCGATAAATTTTGCACTGAACAATCCTGTGTTGGTATTTTTTTCGATAATTTTGATGGTGATGTGATAGCAAATTGGGGCAAGCCAGGATCAGCAGACGCTTGGGAGGCGTATCTTCGAGGATTCAGTAACCTCTACTGCGACATCGAAACGGAGGCTCAGTCACGCTGGAAAAGGATTCTGGGAGATCGAATCATATTCTCAGGAATGCTGGGAACGGATGACTTGCAGCAGGAGTGTTTAAAGTTTGTTCAGAACCAACGTGACGTCGCATCGAATATGAGACTGTGTGAACTTGTAAGCGAACATTCAGCGCGCCTTTCAAACATCTTAAACGCAATAGCATGCTCTAAATTGAGCACTCTGTTCGTCTTAAGTGGCGGTGATAACGCAATATACGCTTGCGCGAAAGCGGTAAAGCACAGTCACAATGAAATAGCATCACTCAGGGTAGACAGGCATATGGATGAGCGTGACTTGATGCTGCGTTCTGATCCGCGCGTCAATTCGAAAACGTATCCGCATAGCGGTAACGGTGTAACACAAGCTAAATCAGAGAATTTGATTAACTACGATTTTCTCCTTGGATGCGACTTCGAAAGAAACAATAACCAGTGCATAATCAATTCAGATAAATACAGTGACAAATGCACAACTAACATCACAAGTAATGAGAAAATGCGTTTTGATCCTAAAGCATTCATAGATAGAGTCATGGACGATATTTGTTCGCTGATGGGACAAAATGAAAACATTGAACTTCTGGTTAATGTAGACTGTGATACATTCAATAGTATTCCTTCTAGCGCAGAGACACACACAGGAGGGTTGGAACCAATTTGGGCCTACTATATTATGGAGAAGCTGGCAATTTTGCCAAAGCCACCGAGAATCATTCGTATTGCCGAGCTTCAATATTCGGGCGATCAACGAAGGAAGACGATTGCCGAAGACTTTGCAGCCGAGATTCTTAGATCGGGAATAAAAACGATTCAGAGTTTTAGCAAATAAAACTATACAGTAAAAATCTGCATGCAAGAATCTTCCCTTCCTTAACTAGCCTAACAAATGTCTTGCTTCACATCAACAACTTGCAATGAAGATGACTTGTGCTACTCAAAAGGCATACAAATTGCCTTCTTTAGCTTCTATAACTTTGTAACAAGTTGCTTTCTAACGTTAATGCAGCTTTTTAAAATTTCAGAAAAGGGGAGCTGAAAATTTCAAATCATAGTCGTCCTTATCAGTTGTTATTAACTTGTTAGCTGTATATTTTGTATATTATTAGTTGAACGATAAAGCCACTTTGAAATATTGTCATTTGTAAGTTTCACGTGTTCTCTTCTTCTTGTAGTTTTGCAAGAATGTTGTGTATTAAGTTACAGAACTGGGACAGTACTGTCTAACGCACCAAAACCAATAAATCGGATTGGCCTAAGCAGACAAGTGCACCTTTCATGTTACGTAACTTGTCTAGCTCCTTCTGAACAGATTTTCCTGTTGCTAATGGCTCGTTTCGAACCTCGAATATCATTAGTTATCCTACAAACAAACTAATCCCGTAGAAGAGGCTGTTTGCGAAATGGTTGATCAGAGGTCCATACATATTACATATAGCCGAAAAGCGGACTCCGGTCCGGTGAGACCGAACTGCCCTACAAGAAAAACTACCCAGTTGATCTTTTGGCCATTATTAACAATACTAATTCCGCGTCGGATGGACAATTGATCAACCATTTCGCAAACAGCCCCATAATATGAAAGCTGCAGAATTTTCAATTCGTGATAAGTTTAGATGAAGTATCGTACCTTTGAGCCTTGCTCCATCAAGAAGGCTGTCATTTCAGGATGCTTCTGTTGTATAGCAACATCAACCGGTTCAAATCCACCCTGCAAAGATAAACACTCTTTAAATTTCAATTCAATTTTCAATTTCATCTTTAGGATCAAATTCTATACAATGCTAGGAAGCAAAATGCATATTCTATACAACCCAAGGAAAGCAAGGCAGTGGCGGACACTTTGCTAAATACTAGGGGGCAAAGTTATTGTTTTAGTTGAAATGCATTGTTTTCATCCATTGTCTTAAAACAAAAGATAGCTGTCTTGCCAAACATTGGGAGCTACCGCATCCCCTCTCCTGCCTAGTGTCCGCCACTGAAGCAAGGATTAGCAAGCTTGGGCTGTTAAAGGGAATCCAAGCATATATAAGCCTTCGATAAAAATAGCCGTGCAAATACAATAGGCCTTGACACGTTCCGAACCATATTTGGGTAACTCCTCTAAGTCAACAGGAAATACTGATATCTGATAGGCTAGGCCTTGACCGCAAGTGGCTTGAGCCACTTTTATATGCTTAGTATCCCTTTAACGTCAAGCGAAAATTTCTTCACTTCAATAACCGTCCCGAGGAATTTTCCGTAGGATTATGGGAGGGTCTACAGGAATAGAGGGGCAGGCTGAGGAGAAGATCTGCAAGGCACATGGTGTGAATAATTTTCGTCAAAGGCATATATCCTTAAGTTTTACTGGTGTTACAGTTGTAAAAGTAGCATAAATCGGAAAAATACAGCAAATTCAAAATTTGGAAGTAAAGACAAAGATGCGTAAGAGATTAGTAATTAACATTTACAACAAGACAGTAAACAAGATTCATTCAATACTTATTTTCTCTGAAACGTTTTGGAATTTTTTTTAATTACCTGAAGTTTTAATCATGAAAGAGTAACACAGAGGGGACGAGAATCGAAAGGTGTGTAGAGCATCAAATTTGAAAGAAAACGGTACTGACAACGACAAAAAAACCAAACGGTTTGATGACAACTGTCGAAGCAGGGCCGAAGCCGATAGGAGGCTAGTTGTCGGAAATGCTGCTCCACGTGTCGGATTTTTGTGAGTTACAGGTCAATTTTTATAAGATTTTAAATGAAGAAATGATTTATTGAATATGAATTTAATACAATTCCCAGGAAAACAGATTGGCAGGAGTTATTGAATCTACAGCATATTTTGAATTCATATTTACTAAGTTTGTGAATTGCAAGGTTGCATTGCAAAATAAGGCTAAATGTTAGTCATATCAAGCATGGTTGTAAAGTATGTTCCCACAACTGCTGTTGTTGCTGTTGACGGTTTTGCTGTCGGAAAATTTTGCTAATTTGCCACCCTTTGCAATCTTGGCTGGTATCAACCCTGCGTCGAAGCATCCCTAAATCAAAGTTCCGTAGCTGGACGTATACGTACACTGGCAGAAAGATGTGGATCAGCATTACGATGCAACAGCTCCTTCGCAACGTCGATATGATCCTCTTGCGCCGCCATGTATAATGGTGTCATTCCATTCTACGAGAAAATTCACCAAATTTTAATTGACAGACCTACAAAATTTTAGATGTCATAGGTGTATTATCCAAGGCAATTAGACAAACAACATTAACAACAAAAGAGTTTTGCTCTCGACATATATTTTATGAATTATCGCAGCCCTGGCCTGACATCTAATGTTAGACAGACTCTAGTTCAGTATTTATTAGTTTTAATCGCGTGTTGTAGCATTAATGTGTAATTGTATTTAGTTTAAAAGTTTTCATATATTGGCCATGGGGTAGTCATAGTCTTTTGCTCCTCAAGGTATCGTCCTTGTAGTATTGTAATGTAGTTTGTAGGTAGAGTATTCCGTAATATGTTTTTGTAAAATTTTTAATGGTATATAAAAAAATTGGATAACAGTACAGGCCTGTACATTAACATCAAAGAATTTTCAGGGAACTTTTACGAATTCTCCAATTGCAGATAAGAATTCTTGAGACAGAGAGGTGTGAAAGACCGCAAGAATTTTTGAACAAGAATTCTTAAGAATTTCTAAAGAATTCTTAGGCAAGAAAACAGTGTTTTTTTATTTGTATTCATCGAAAAATTTACAATACATGCTTACAACCTATTATACTTTCTAATTACTACACAACTATACAACACTACAGGGACAATACCACAGGGAGCAAAAGACAATGTCTACCTTATGGCCATTACATAAAGACATACAACAAAGAAAGGAATTTTCAAATACAAACGGAAAACGAAGCTACAAGTTAAGGTAGTTTGCAACCAAATAATTGCGAGTATAGGTTCAAAGTTTAAAACTAAACTTTGTATATAAAACAGCGTTGATGTACCTCAGTATGTATGTATGTATGTATGTATATATGTATGTATATACTACTGTAACGTTGTATAGTACCTCAGGCCTATACCGTAGGCATACTCTTCATACGAGGGCTCAGATTTTCACTGAGATCTGGCCTCCATTTTTAATACGCGACCTGAATTTGTCGAGGCCTCCTCTGGCACCCCTCCCTTCTCAGTTCAGTTCAGTTCATTCATTACTACCATTAATACAATCATTACTCTACATACCTATCTATCTAATTAACAATAACAAAATTTGAAATTAAATACATACATATAACATTACAAAAATACAATATGATACTTATAAATAAAAGTAAGGCAGAAAAAATAGGTAAGTACGAAGAGCTGTGTTGAAATCAGGGGAATTTCTTAAAGGAGGGGCTCCCTCGATAAGCAAGCTAATCGAGGAGGGAACACACCCTATTTCATTTGCTTCTAGTTTCAGTAGCGTCTTGTTCGTTCGCAGCTTGAGAATCCTCCAGTTGTTCAATATGGTATCTAAATAGACCACTTGCCATCTTATCCAGAAAACTGCATGCTTTATAGAAAGTTTTGATAGGAGAAGAGATGATACACATAGTTTTTTCTATAAGAAACATGGGTCCAGGGTTGGCATGGGCGATAAGAAACGCGGTATTTAATTCCTAAAAAAAAATTTCTTCTTGTGTCCCTGTGCCCAATCCCCCCTGTGTCCAATCCTCCCTGTGTCCCTATGCCCGTGAAGGTTGTCGTTGTTGTGCCTGGTTTTCCTTATTTCCCTGTGTAACAACAACCTTCACGGGCATAGGGACACAGCAAGTAATTTTTAAAAACCTTCACGGGCATAGGGACACAGCAAGTAATTTTTTTGTAGGAATTAAATACCGCGTTTCATACCGCCCATGGGGTTGGTAGCTAGTTCTTCGATTTTAGGCTTTTTTTGCCACCAAAAGTTTCTGATGAGTTTCGTAAATGTTTCATGCTCTAAAGATAGAATTGATTTTTTTGTTGACAGGATTTCAAAAGTAACTAGCTAAATCTGAAAACAAAATTTAACAGGAATTCGCACTCAAAACAGTTTAAAAACACTTGTCAATACTGCACAATGTGAAACATTCTTGCGTGACCTGGAAAAATTGAAGATGCAAATTACGAGAATTTCTCAGCTTTTTTAATCGAGGTATCTAGCTCGGTTTCTTAATTTTGAGCCTACAGTTTCCTATGAACGGTTTCTCATAAAAATGCGAGTATACTAATGTAAGCTGCAGCAATACGACTCTAACAAATGACTTTCTGCACAGAAGACGAGAGCATTAATCACTATGCCAAGTAACTACAGCCACGAGGCTCTAGCTAACAACCTGCTGCATGGAAGGTAAGGAGTACTATTCACTAGGCCACCTATCACAAATCTACTACTGTAGCATCTTTCTATGAGGCTTACTCGTTCCAAGAATTACGTTCAGAAGTCTCTTTCACTTCAGAGGGCCTGTCCACCGGTCGATGATAAGCTATATTCTTTGAAACAGGAAAACACGGAGGTCTTATTTTAGAATCAATAACAAATGTGATACAATCTTGTTGAAAGCAAAATATAAGGACATGATTCAAATCTTACCCGAGTCTTGTAAACATGTTTCTTTTTGAATCTGCGTTTGATAAACTTCCACATTTTGAAGCCAATTAGACACACAATCGTAGCATTTTACTATGATTTTTACCTTTACCTAAATTAATTCACAATTTCGTGCAATTCGCATGAAATGTTATAGTTAGTTTCAATAGCTACATGTCGTGTGCGCCAGATTTTCTTTCCCAACAAAACTGAGATTAACGATATTGTTGATATCTTTGGAAACAGCATGTACAGGATGACAAATCAGCTGCCCGCTTTCAATAAACACATCGAAAGGATGGAATTTTAAACCTGGCCATATGCGACTTAATGAAACTGTCACAGTTAAAGCAATGTGTTAAGGGGTGCAGCTGGGTACGCTCCTTGGTGTGGATGCGAAACTGAAGGAATCTAATTTTGTGTTGTTGTTGTTGCTGGCCATTATTCAATAAACAAATCGAAAGGATGGAATTTTAAACCTGGCCATATGCGACTTGATGAAACTGTCACAGCTAAAGCAATATGTTAAGGGGTGCAGCCAGGGTGCAGCTGGGTATGCTCCTTCGCAGTGTGGATGCGAAACTAAAGGAATCTAATTTTGTGTTGTTGTTGTTGCTGTCCATCATTCAATAAACAAATCGAAAGGATGGAATTTTAAACCCGGCCATATGCGACTTGATGAAACTGTCACAGCTAAAGCAATGTGTTAAGGGGTGCAGCTGGGTCTGCTCCTCCGCATTGGGAAACCAGAGATACGAAAGTGAACCAATCTGGTCCTGTGTTGTTGTTGTTGCTGCCCATCATTCAATAAACAAATCGAAAGGATGGAATTCAAACCAGGCCATATGCGACTTGATGAAACTGTCACAGCTAAAGCAATGTGTTAAGGGGTGCAGCTGGGTCTGCTCCTCCGCATTGGGAAACCAGAGATACGAAAGTGAACCAATCTGGTCCTGTGTTATTGTTGTTGCTGCTGTCTATCGTTCAATAAACAATTCGAAAGGATGGGATTTTAAGCCAGGCCATATGCGACTTAATGAAACTATCACAGAGGGGTTATGGCGTGCAGCTGGGTATGCTCCTCCACACTGGCAAACCAGGCTAATTTGCTACTTCATAATTTAGATACAAATAGAAGCAACCTCAAACCTGGTTCTATGATGTTGTTGCTGTTGTTGTTGTTGTCATTTAATTTCTCATTTCATTCTTTTAAGGAGGGTTGTCCTTCAGCCAAAGCTGTTTTTCAAGAGGCCCTCAAAACCACCGTTCAACACAAACACTTAGCGTTTGAATGCGCCAAAAAAATCAGCCTACAGTTTCTCTTATTGTTTTTCTATTATTATAAAAGAAGTATATGCACAAAAATGGCACAAAGCTCATGGGATATGCCTTAAAGGCAAAATGTCTTTCTTTTTATTATTTTGAGTGCAACAATAAATTTGCTATCATGTGGCCTCATACTCAACCAATGGTAAAAGAGAAGAGACTCTATGTAGCCCCTTGAATTGATCAAACTACAAGGCTACAAGGCATAATTCAACAAAATTTGACCAAGCTTATCCTTGCATATCCCTTACTTTGAGCCAGTTGCCCAAAGGATTGGTGTCTGATGTTCAAGAACACGAAATCGCCTACACACAACAGGGATCTTGACCGAGAGATATGTGGTCATAATTTCAAACCAGAAGGAATCAAGACCTATTTTCAGCACTTATCAAGAGGCCTAACTGCGTAGAAAAGGCCAAATTACCTTTGAATTTAAAATGATCTATCATGTCCATGACCCACGCTGCGTGTGGATACTTGAGTTTGGGCGATAGGACACTTCAAGACACTGTCACTTTGGTGTGGACAGCTGTTAAACAACCATAACCTAACCTTAACATCAAGTAGCCAAGTAATAACAAGTAGGCAACGGATGGCCCCCTTTTACTTTCAATGACTCTGACAATGAACCCCTTTTACTTTCAGAATCGGTGGTTTGTAATCGAGATTGATTACAGTTTCTCTTCATTTTTGTTTCCATTATACATTATTTTCATTTATGCATCTATTAGTGGTCGCTACTCCTACTAATAGCAGCAGCTCCTTGCTTACTAAGGATGTACCTCCTTGCCAGTATCTAATTATCTAATTAAAGACACATAGCCTTACAAACATAACCTAACATTAACACAAAGTAGACGAGTAATAACGAGTAGGCAACGGATGACCTGCCTGAACTAAATGCAAGACAGTCATAACATTTGATTTGCTGTTCGTTTGATCATACGTTACACTTCTCTCATTTCGAGTTCCTAGTACCCAGGCCTCCCGGAAGTTTATTCTCCCCTAATCGACTCGTTTTCAAAGTGTATTCACTGAAAGGATTTAGCAAGGAGAACTGTTTATTTGAAATTATTTAGCGAGAATTAATCAAAATCAGTAACAATAATGCACCATCTCGTATTCTTGAAACCTTTCTCAAAACGGCTCGCATATAAGATCACTGCCTTTATTATCATGTGTGAGAGCATTCCCTTAGCGATATATCACATACCCTTATATCTGAGTCTAGCGTCCATACGGTACAAGGGTTTTAATTGTAAGGCCTCCCTTGACAAAACCAAACAACTGCTNTTCCTTGCTTACTAAGGATGTACCTCCTTGCCAGTATCTAATTATCTAATCAAAGACACATAGCCTTAGACTGACGACGTGATTCCTTGTATTCGTTCAATGCTTTCAATCTGATGTTTTTATTTTCTCTCATACAAGTTTGAAGCCATAATATCATCCAATTCAATGCGGAAAACGGAGACTCATGTAATCAGTCTAACATAGCCTTACGAACATAACCTAACATTAACACAAAGTAGACGAGTAATAACGAGTAGGCAACGGATGACCTGCCTGAACTAAATGCAAGACAGTCATAACATTTGATTTGCTGTTCGTTTGATCATACGTTACACTTCTCTCATTTCGAGTTCCTAGTACCCAGGCCTCCCGGAAGTTTATTCTCCCCTAATCGACTCGTTTTCAAAGTGTATTCACTGAAAGGATTTAGCAAGGAGAACTGTTTATTTGAAATTATTTAGCGAGAATTAATCAAAATCAGTAACAATAATGCACCATCTCGTATTCTTGAAACCTTTCTCAAAACGGCTCGCATATAAGATCACTGCCTTTATTATCATGTGTGAGAGCATTCCCTTAGCGATATATCACATACCCTTATATCTGAGTCTAGCGTCCATACGGTACAAGGGTTTTAATTGTAAGGCCTCCCTTGACAAAACCAAACAACTGCTACATCAACGTCATCCCTAGGATGTTTACTGATAGTGTTACGACAAACGAACACGTTTTCGTTTCCTGTCCCAATATGATAAAACGCCCTGCTGGGATGAGGTTGCAGTATCATAGAGGTCTGTTAAATTCAATCAAACTGGGCAACCCGGTTGATTATAAATGATGTCCCAATCTTTCGTTGCATTAAAGTTTATAGCTTAAGCTTGGTTCCCACTAGAATAAAAACGCGCTCGAAATGCATTAGAATAGACGACTACGGAAAAGATTGCGTTGGGGGGGCATTGGACCAAGATGCATTGCGTTTGATGATCAAATTTCTATACAATCACTGTTGATTCTATTATCGAACGTAATGCATCTTGGTCAAATGCCTCCGACGCCATTTTTTCCGTAATCGTCTATTGGCACGGTAAAAAGCGTTGAAAATATATTTGCTTCAATTTCAGATTTTGTAGGCGCCTGTAAAGATACCCTATCGCATTTGGAAGGAATAAAGTCTTGATTCCACTCGGAAGCGATAATTCATTAAAATTGCGTTTAAGAGGACTTGACAAAAAGCGTTATCTGAGATCTAACGCGTTTTTGCTTTTGTGTGAACCAAGATTTTTTCAAAAATCTTAACATTCAAAATCCATATTAATAAAACCAGAGTAATGAAACTGGACAAACCGCCCGGGGGGGGGGGTCATTTCCATATATGCTGGTACGGGGTGTGCCATTTTTGGGGGTACCTTTTTCAGGTAGAAAATAAATTGTAGGGTGTCATTTTTGTTAACATCATAAATAGCCATAAATCTGGGGTATCATTTTTGTTATGATCATAAATTTTGGGGTATCATTTTCAAAAATGATTCTTTAGGGTAAAGTTTTGGATTTTTTGACCCATTATATTAAATTTTAGGGTAGGGTATGCATAGCATGTAAATTTTGGGGTATGGTTTAACTTTATAAATTTTAGGGTGTGATTTCATACGTCAAAATGGCACACCCCCGTCATCTCCCTATTGAAGCTACCCCCCGGGATAAACCGTCTGCAAGACTACTATTCTACCTCTGAAACTTCTTTTCGACTAATCAAACGCTACATGCAAAACATTTCCCGAGCCTTAGAGCATCAGCAACAAATCAACGCGAGGGCGTTTCCCTTTTCACAAATCAAGAGATATCATACCTCAGCCGCTCTATTCACATCTGCTTTGTACTCCAACAACTTTTTAACGATTTCGAGTTTTCCACCAAGAGATGCGACATGCAAAGGCGAATTCAGCTTCTACAAAACAAATTTCACACGCATTAACTAAACAAACATTTTGCGTGTCAACAAACATTTACGTGTCCACAATCAGCATCTGTAAGAGCATTAGATTTGAATTTCACGCACGCAAGATTTCGTCTTATCACAGCCCATATTATGCGGCTTTGGTGAGGAAATTGTGGAAACCACTGCTTAGGCCATATGAGAAAGGGATACAATATAAACGACTCTAGCCATTTATTTGAGGTTAACAGAGAAAAGTTAGATTTAATTACATCATTATTTTATAAAATTACAGTTCTTATCCATGATCTTATTAGACGTTCAAATAATATTTCTACGTACCGGGTGTCCCAAAAAAAAGTATACAGATTTGGTCAACCCTAACGATCACAATTTAGCATGAATCAATCCGAAATTATTTTTAAAACATTACTCCATAGTTAACTTGAACATAGATACCTTGTTTGTTGGCATTGGTGCTCTGAGAGTAGAGATATTAATCTTCAAAGGACAAATTTGTCCCCACCTCCAAACCAGAGCTTTGGCGTTTTGCCCTAAATAAATCCACAATTTGTTTCACTTAAAATGAATGAAACTTACATCGGAGCTCCCTTGATGATAAGCGGCACCTAAATTGTATTTTGTGAAACGCATTTGTTGTGCAGTTTTTAATTTTTCTCCTCCTGTTTCAAATTTGTCGAGTCTATTGTTGATTTATTCGGTGTGCTTCAAGAAATTGCTTAGGCCAAAACGCCAAAGCTCTGGTTTGGATGTGGAGGCAAATTTGTCCTTTGAAGATTAACATCTCTACTCTCAAAGCACTAATGTCAACAAACAAGGTATCTATGTTCAAGTTAACTATCGAGAAATGTTTTTAAAATGATTTCGGATTGATTCATGTTAAATTGTGATCGTTAGGGTTGACCAAATCTGTATACTTTTTTTTGGGACACCCGGTANTGGTATTACCTTTGATCGATCCTTATCTTTCAAACAACATGTCAAAACTCTTTGTAAGAAAGCCAGCCAAAAACTTCATGCTCTTGCCCGGATATCCTGTTACATGGGCACAGAAAAATTGCAGCAACTAATGCGTGCATTCGTACTTTCTCATTTTAGCTACTGTCCACTTGTTTGGATGTTCTGCGATAGAACCTTGAATCAAAGAATCAATCATGTCCACGAAAGGGCACTGCGCATCGCACAGAAAGATTACAAACATGACTTTGGTTTTCTCTTGGAACAAACTAATTCGGTGCCCATCCATATAAGAAACCTGCAGTTGCTTATGACTGAAATTTTTAAAACAAAATTCGATCTGAATCCAACTTTCATGAAGGAAATTTTCGCGCAGCGAAACATCGGTTACAACCTAAGACATGGTAACGACGCGCAGCTTCCAAAGGTACGCACTACTTCCTTTGGAATCGAAACTATAGCCTTCCTTGGACATAGAATGTGGCAGGTATTACCACCTGAGATAAAAGATTCTAGCACCCTTCCAATTTTTAAAAAGCAAATAAGGTGCTGGAAAGGTGACAAGTGCAACTGCAGGCTTTGCAAGGTATATATACCACAAGTTGGGTTCCTAACAGGATAGACTTTTATGTTTTTATCCTCATGTAATTAGCCTTAATATATTTTAATTTATTTTTTCTTTAATATTGTATATATTGTATTGTAGAGTAGGCTTAAATTAGCTGTAAATTTAGCTATAATTAATTCTCGCCTACTGTATAAATAAATTAATGATGATGATGATGAATGTGAGTTAGACTTTGCATACCTTTGTAGTAGCTTGTATATTTGCTCCTTTCCGTAAAAGTTCAGCGACAACATCAAAATTTCCCTCTCGACAGGCAAGATGTAGCGCCGTTAGTCCTTTCTGAATTGAAATGAAAGAAACATGATATTAGAGACGAGACGTTATTGGTAATGGAGGTGACCTCGTGGTCATACACGAAACCTTGAAGGATCAAGTATTTCCAAATGAGATATCAACTTACAACCATCGAGAAGCTATTGAAATATAAATTTGGAAAAGACACCTCACTATGGAGATCTTCGACCTTCCTACTAGATTCGATATCCTTTGCTCGTCTTATCTAATACTATTGAGGCAGCCAATCAGAAGCTATCTTCAATTTCAAAAAATTAGTATGCTTTTAAACCTCGATGTGGAGCCGAGGCAATCGGCCGACATCCAAAAATAGATTGAGAGTTTAAGGGTGTGTTTGATGGCAATCCCAAACCTACCAAATTCTGAAAACAGTAGACTTCGCAGAGACGGAAATATAGTTCCCAATCAAACACAAAAAATCTCAAAAACAGCAGGTTTTGTTTTCACCATTGCGATTCGCTAATGAAAACGAGGATCTCTCCAAAGTCTGCCAAACCTTCTGTCTTTTGGAGCAGAAGGTTCAGAAGGCCTTCCAAACCTACCAAACCTTCCGTTATGAGAATTTCGGAGTCAATCGAACACAAATTCCGAGTCTGCCAAGTCTACCGTTTTCAGCATTGGTGCCAATCAAACACACCCTAAGTATCTTTGTAGAGCTATCGAAGCAACGATTCTCAAAGCTGACTGAAAGAAGGTCCAAAACAGAGACGTAAGAGCCGCAGGGCACAAGGCTACCGTGCCCCTCCAAGCATTCGAAAGTGCCATTTTTTAACCTCAAAGTGCCCTTTTTCCGCAGTTCCCGTCCAGCTATAAAAAATGCCCTTGTAATGTAATGTAATGTAACAGAACGTAACGTAACGTAACGTAATGTAAGGGATTCACATTTCAGGCAATCAGCTGTTTCCAATAAATCGGTAAATTATGGTGAATTTCGAATTTCAAAGCAAAACCGGCCAACATGATGGTGCATGGTGCATTATAGCAAAGGGTTGTGGGCAAACGTATGCTTTATTTTGGATGCAAAGACGCATTGTGTGGACCAGGGAAGCAATGGAGATTGCCAGTTACATTTTTACACGTGCAACACAGGTGATCCAATCCAACAAAAACAATTGTTTCCATCATTATGGTTTGGAGGCTAAACAAGCCAATTTATCGTCACAACCACCCAGCTGCGATGCAAAGTTAAAATGTTGCGTGGAGTGGAGAACTCGAAATTATTCAACAGTACCCACGATCCTTTGCTAACCATGAAAAGGACATTGCTGTCGTGCTTTTTGAATCAACTCATTACATGAAACTGTGAAATGGAAACTTACAGAATTTGCAGCATTGATGTCAACTTCATCTGCGTTGTAGCTCGTCACTCCATCTACGTCACCTGTTTTTGCTGCTTTGTGAAAATCATCGATGAGCTGAAAGTGAAAAAGGTTTATCAAGATTAAGCAGTACATTAAAATGAAAACAAACAATAATATAATATAATAATAATAAATTCTTTCATTTAAAGGTGGCTAAAAAATTATAGCTATAATTAAGGCCAACTATTAACAAAAATATATACAATATTATAAGAAAAATACAATTTACAATAGAAAACCTAAACTGGGATAAAATATTTTACATAATCTGCAGTTGCAGGCTTGGCATTTATGGGCTTCAATGAGTCTTTTAAAAATCTCAAGGGAGTTTGAATTTTTCAGTTCTGGAGGTAGTGTCTCCCATATTTTTTCCCCATAAATCTGACTGTCTCGGTTCCAAGGTAAGTTGTTTTCACCTTGCTGCAGTTTATCAGAACACCTAACATTGTAAGGCATTTCTATTTCCTCGAAAATTTGCTTCATAAAGCTAGGATTTAGATTAGCTTTTGTTTTGTAGATCTCTACCATGAGCAACTGCAGGTTCCTCTGATGAATGGTTACCCAATTATCCATTTCCAGTAAATTAAATCTGAATGCATTCAAACTATTGATGCCACAACAATAATGTCTAGTAGAAAGATCCATAGATCCCAATAGGATGATTTTGTGCAACATTTCTAAATGAAATAAACTGGGCAAATAAATTTTAAAACTATAGATTATATTTGTGCAATGACATTTAACGGGCAAAATAAAAAAGTCGATGCGCAAGCTTTGATCTTGCTTTTTTGCGTTGGAAAATCCACTTTTTACCAAAAAAATTTCACTTGTTCCAGGGTCTATTGCTACGGAGCGGAAGGCCATTGCTTCTCAGCTGTCGAATCAGTTAATAAAGTTTTTGCTAATCACCAAGTAGTATTGACAAATACCTTGATCTGAAAGAATCGCAAAATCCAGGCAATGATCTAAAAAAAACAATTATCTGTATTTTCAGCAGCCTAGGATTAAACAAGATGCAACTCTAACAGCATAAAAGTTTTAAATGCAACACCTACCCTGAGTTTTCTGAGGCCGTCATGTTCATCCTGTAAAAAATAAAAAATAAATTAGTCTAGTTTGGTGATAATAGTCGTACAAGCAGCAAACTAGAACATTTTCAATGAACGAAGAAGCCACAAATTTAAAGCCTACATAATTTTTTGTTTAGAAATCGTCTATTTTGATGAGATAAGATGTAAATTTGCGAGTAGTTTCTGAGTTACTATCTACTACAATTGGAAAAACTCTTGGATGATGGGCTAAAGAAAAATAAGATGATTTGAGTAATCCATGTCCTTTGGGTCAGAAAAAAAATTGTGCAGGGAAAATATCACACACAACAATGCGTAAAGTCTGCTCATTAGAAAAAGACTCAACATTTGGAGAATCCTACCCAAAGTGTTATGCGTATTGTTCGATACTTTCAAATACGCAAATTTTCATTGCTAGCCAATACGACGTACAGTCGTGGCCAAAAGTCAAAGACCAGCTTTTAATTGGTAGCATTTGTTGGCACAACGAGATCCAATGCCAGTGCTTGGAGTCGTATCAGGTCAATTTCTCTTGCAGATTCCGAATTTCAATGTTGTTTTTTTTAATTCTGCGCAATTTTTCTATGACGTCACAATGAATCTTCTAGAAATTCTTGGATATTACAGTGGTTCTGCCGACAAGACAGATAACCCAAAAAAATTGTTACCCAGCTGAAATTTATCATATATCTGTGTAGAATTCATTTCCCTGATTTCTTTAAAAAATATCCACAAAAAAACTCCTTTGGGGAAAAGTTAAAGGAGGGCTTTCACTTCACAGTTGTGGCCGTAAATTTAAGACCAACATATTGCTGAATACTTTGTAGAATATTACTGAATAGAATGTCTGNCCGAATTTCAATGTTGTTTTTTAAATTCTGCGCAATTTTTCTATGACGTCACAATGAATCTTCTAGAAATTCTTGGATATTACAGTGGTTCTGCCGACAAGACAGATAACCCAAAAAAATTGTTACCCAGCTGAAATTTATCATATATCTGTGTAGAATTCATTTCCCTGATTTCTTTAAAAAATATCCACAAAAAAACCCCTTTGGGGAAAAGTTAAAGGAGGGCTTTCACTTCACAGTTGTGGCCATAAATTTAAGACCAACATATTGCTGAATACTTTGTAGAATATTACTGAATAGAATGTCTGTTGGTAGCTTCTTGTAGAGACTGATCCTTAAATTTTTATACAGTGTGGGGGGCATCCGTAAAGTACCTACGCACTTGTGAAGAGCGGTCAAGCCAAACAAATACGCTATATATAAAATTGTCTATTTTTCATAGACCAAGGAGCCAGGGCATACAGGGGGCACCGTGCGCCGACACCTTTTTCGAAAGTGCCCTATTTTAACCTCAAATGCCATTTTCTGCAGCCTTTAAAAAAGTGGCCCTCCTGAGAGCTGTGACGCTCCCAGTGAGAACTGCTTCCCATGTCCCTGCTAAGTTTCTTCTACGAAAAGCCTACAAGGAGGAGAGGGGAGTCTGAAAATCGGAAAACGTTGCGTAGGTACCGTATGGGTCCTCCTCGTTAAAACGTTCTTCCCAATCTTCATGTCTTCTACTTTCGAACACTACGTTCTCAAAAGGCATGGAGAGGATTACAGTTACAGCTAGCCTTCCTAGCAGAGCACTGGATTAGCCTTAAACAAAAAAATGTACATACAAAAGTACTCCAATAGCCAAGCTCTGTTTGGGATCAAAAAGTCAAGCAAAAACTCATTCAAACTTAACAGCAAAACATTTAAAGGTAAATCAAACTTAAAGCTTACATAGCCACGATCAAGTTTTCTCGCAACCATTCTTCAGCCGTCTCGACATATATACTTTAAAAAAAATTTCACATGAAATTTTAATAACTCGCAAAAAGTAATTAACCCACGCTGGGCTAGACAATTTGCAATGTTTACATTAAAATTTGATGTTTATGCTTGTACCTACAAGATCCATGTATTAGCGATGGTCTAGCAGCTTGTAAAGTGAAGCATAAATATTTTGACAAACTCAGTATGAGGTTATTCCAAGGAAATAGAAATCGGTTTTCTGATTTAAATTAAGTTGCCTTGTTTAATTTTCTTGCCTGTGGGATGTGGCGACAACAGCAGATTTGTCGTTGAAAATTAACAAACACTATTATCAGGCATATGGTGGATAGAGCTCAAGTCACTAAATATAGCCTAGGTTGGGTTCTAACTAAGACTGCGTTCACACGATACCGGCACAATTTGAAAACGGCATAAGAAACGTTGTGGATAGGCTTCCAGTTCACACGAAAACGGCACATTTTTTGCCGGCACAATTTGAAAACGGCAGAATCTAAAAACGGAACTCTAACCGCCACAATTTGAAAGCGGCATCATGTGAACACTCGAAAACGATGAAAACGGAACATTTTTCGATGTTTTCGGAGCGAGGCTGATCGATTCTTTAGGCGTAGATACATTTCTTTGGCTGCAAATTCTAGCCTCGTTGTTGGGAGATTGCAATGAGTTTGTCACCGTCAAATTTTACACCGTTTTCAAATTGTGCCAGTATCGTGTGAATGCTAGCTAAAATTTTGGTACAGTCACACTTTTTGCCGTTTTTAAATTGTGTCGGTATCGTGTGAACGTAATATAAAAGTCTGTCTCAAATTAGATGCCACGTGAAACTGTTCACGAAGTAAACAATAGTTTTGCATGATTAATTTTGCATTATCGCAAATCTCATATGATATCTAATTTAAGACCGACTTTAGACTCATTCCAAAAGTCTCTTGTTTCGCTCCCGGAGCTAATTTGTCGCTACAGCAGAAGCGATAACAACAGCAACAACGAGCGAAAGTTAGAGGGACTTATGTAACGAGTCTAGGTTCTAACGTTTTAGATAAAGATCATCACAACCTCGTTTTCACGAGTCTGGTCATCCTTGATTTCTTGATTTCGTTTATCATTCCACGTTTCGGTTTCGCAAAATAAAAATCCAAGTTTTGACAATCTTTTTTCGTCTATTCCCATAACTGCACTTTCAAAGAAAAATTCACGCTTCTCATCGTTTCACAAGAAACGTAAAAAGCAACCTCATTTACAAGGTGAAGTTCACATTTTGCTCTGTTCAGTGTCTCAACCTCACATCAATCCCTGGGGAATATTAATGCTAAATTTTACCTAAAATTATATCAATTTTATACACAATGAGCAGCAATTTCAAAGCAACTTCCTGCAGTAAGGTATAATGTGATCTATTTGTAACCTGACTTAACACATTAAAGGACAATTACTGGTTACCGCAGGGCTTCATTTGTTTCGTGATTGTATATACTCACAACTTTGGAATGAAGATTAAATGGTTTAAAAAGCCATATATTTGGAAATTCCATATTATACCTACAAATAAATTCGAAACAACACGACGCTTATAAGCCTAGCACGGATGGTGGTAAAATATTGCTTTCTGGACACAGTCAAATCTAGTGGAGAAAACTTGTTGCTTATATATCATTGAAGATTTTGTGTCAGAATGTTACGGAAATACGCATTGAACTAGTTCTTAAGCCTTACTGCCCTTCATTGCTTTGAGTAGCAGCCATATCTCAAAGCGCTCTTCCGAAATTACTTTTACTCGAGGCAAAGGCTGCAAATCCTAGCACAGCCAGGAATCTATGTCCTAGCACAGCCAGGAATCTATGTTATGCCTACATTTTGCAAATACGCATACAAAATCATTGCATACGTTGCTGAAAGCAATACCCACTTAGCTCTTTAGCCCCACATTTCTTCGAGGTAAAGGCTGTATTTCAAGGATGTGACATACATAATTTTTGCGAAAAAGGTCTATCCCAGGGGCAATTATATATTTCCATCATTTGAGATCTCTCAGCACACTAGATGAGAATGAGGGATCATTGTGCTAAGCCTATTCTACAAGTAGCTACTACCTGAGTGGTTGCAAGTAAATCAAACCAAAGCTAACATAATAACGTTGAGAATTTTCAAATTCTGTCCTTCAATAGGTTAATCACCACATCTATAACAAATGAAGCAGGAACTGTGAAGCACAAAAGCCTGCAGGTGTTGGCCTAATGGCCCTTGATGAAAACAAATCATTGCGATAAATAATTTAGCAGATCTTCATTGAGATTTTGTCACTTCGTTTAATGAAATATTGTTAAATTTATCACCCCTTAAGATCAGTGTTCCATGGATTTCAATATGCTTGATTCATTGCTGAAGTCAAAACCATGATATCATCCACAATGAAGTCCTATCACTTTTAAGCACACCATTTAGAAACATATTCTCTGTTTAATTCTTTAAGATTTAGCACGACACTCTTAATTAACTTCCTTGATTCCAATCTAGGATAACCTCAACATGAAGCTTCATAATCTTTGAGAAGATGTAGTTCTTTTCTGTTTGGGAAATAAGCTGATCTGAGCAGGATTAGAGTGAGAACCTAGTATTGCAGTATAATTAAATCAACCATATGAGAAATCTTTGAGCATTTAAAGGCCATGTTCGGTGGAGAGGCAACAGTCAGGATTTTAGCATAACAGTATCTTCAGTGTAAGAACTAGTTGAGTGTTGGGGTTTTAATAAAAAGAGGACAGCAGATTATTTCAGATGGTGGTTCTGCAATAGAAGCAGCAATGTTGAAATCTCATCCTAAATCTTAATATGCATTCCAATGAAAAGGCATAAATGAGGAATGACAAGGGATATCATGGAACAAATATGAAGGTTCCCTGATAACTTTCCAAGGTTAAAATTTTTAGCTAAAAATGTTTTAGATGAAACGAAGCTCTTTGTCAACATATTTGATTAATATTGACATAAATTTGATATCTTTTAACTAAAAGAATGTTTGACTGTCCAATAGACCATTTGAATAGCAAGCCTCACTAATGTGCATGGGCCTACAAGCGTCACTTGCAGGCACAAACTATCATTACACATTAGTTGCTGGCACCTTTACTGTACTCAGAGTGCTTTGATCGCAGGCACATTTTTCTGAGCCATTTGCTCGCAGGCACAGCAAATTTTTAATGAGGCCTGGTATGAATTCCGATGAAAAGCATAAATGAGGAATGACAAGCGATATCTGGAACAAATATGAACGTTCCCTGATAACTTTCCAAGGTTGAAATTTTTAGCTAAAAATGTTTTAGATGAAAAAAAGCTCTTTGTTATCACATTTGATTTGTATAGATGTAAATTTGGTATCTTTTAACTTAAAAAGAATTTTAGACTGTCTAATAGACCATTTGGATAGCAAGCCTCACTAATGTGCATGGGCCTGCAAGCGTCACTCGCAGGCACAAACTATCATTATGCATTAGTTGCTGGCACCTTTACTGTACTCAAAGTGCTTTGATTGCAGGCACACCGATGTTTAATGAGGCCTGCTGAATAGTTATTTGAATCAGGGATTCCAGTTTGACTCTAGATTCTAGTAACAGAGTTTTCGAAATCCACCAAATTCCTTCAAATTTACACAATTTGGATTTATACAAACTCCAGGCTGTTTTGCAAACATATCTAAAAGTTCCATTCTTTTTTATTGATGAACTAACTGAACAATGAGTTGCAAGCTGAGCAAACCATGATTGGCATCCATTATATCTTCATCTTATCAAAACAAACAAATTCTTTTTACTTCCATTGTTTCTCTGGCAGGTAGTACTATAGACAGTCAATGTGTCCTGCTTTGTACACTGTTAAACTATTCACAGTATAAATATGTCAAACAGCAATCAAAATGTCTGGTTTCATTCAACAAAACTTCTAAGAGATAACGAATCACAGATGTTTGATATAAGAAGCTTGAATCACAAAACTGACAAATTCTTAATTTTCAAGGTATATATATATCATAGATTTAGTTTCTTATAAAAAAAGGAGTGTAATAATTTCAACTTATGGATTTCTTTACTTCCTACCTAATTTTCAACTTTTTCAAAATATCTCACATGTTTTTTCTGTTTTACATCTAAACTTTTTTGATGTTACTATTTATGTATACTTTTATGTTTGATACTCAACTTTTTCCTGTAGCAAATTCTAATTTTCAACAGTTGATGGGCATCTATTGGTGAACTCTCCTAGAAGCTCCATGCCAATTCTATAGAATTATTATATTGCTCAACAACAGAAGAACAACAGCCCTTATTATTTTCACAAAGACTGCACAGAGAAATTTTATCCAAGCAAGCAAAAACTCTAGTCTGGGTAGTACCTTCTTCTATGCTTGCAGACAAATATCAAATATGATAAAAAATTCACCAAATAAAATGAGGAGGCCATGTTTTCATGGCATTTTAGACATAAATAACCAACTTTTGGAATCATAACTCTTTGTGATACACCTTTTTCAAAGAAACCCTTTACGGGAAAATTGCATGTTACACCGAAGGTCTTCAGCATGCACAGGCTGGAGAATTTGGCATATGTTGGCATAGAACTAGTGAAATACTTGTCCAAAACAATTATTCTATTGTTCTTTTATGCTTTTCGGCATAGTGTAACGTGCCATAGGTAGCGATGAAAATTTGATTTACAGAGATTTCCTCCTTTTGTTTTTCTTATTTATCTAATTTGCTCACTATCTGTGATTATTGTGAATGCACCTTGAGAACCTGCCTGGCATAAAAGCCTGGCATAACATCTCTGACGTGCAGAAAACAAACTTTCCAGTATGGTTTACACATACCCTGTACAGAAATTTCACACCTTCTCAGGTTCATAACTTGCCATGGATATGTGCAATTTCACCCTCCATGTAGAAAACCCTTCCCCCTTCTAATCAAATATTCGACAGATGTTTTGTTTAAAAAAACCTGCTAAGTAAAGTGATTATATTCTGCACGCAATCAAATTCTCCAAACCTTAACTAAAATACCAAAATTATGCAAAGTCGCAGCAAAACCAAATTATTCTGGCACTTCAGATTAAACCTGTTCCTCTTACAAAAGGTCTGAGCTTTGTTTGTAGTTCCTTCTGGTGGGCCTAACGAATTTTGGCGCACAAACACAACTTCAAACAGCAATCTCGAGCGAAGAGAGTTCAATAGAGGCATTTAAAATATTTTCCTATATAGCTACTAATATTCTCATTTAAAATATAATGACTATTAGCACCGATCCTGTAAGTATAAAAAGTAAACAAACCTTAACTGAGGACGAACTTTTAGGCCTGTCTTCTGGGCCCGCCATTGTGACGACACTATTGACGTAAAGCTTCTCGCCTCCTCCACTTCTGCATTGTTCTTTGTTTGAAGTTGTGAACTTTCGATGTCATGGCTGAAGAGGTTTTGCGATTATTTTCTTCAAACAGTTACCCATTTTTTAAATCTTTTCAAAATTAGTCTTTTTAGTTATTTCCATAATTAGAGAGACAACCTTCGATCGATTTTTCCACGAGGACAAACATTAGGTCAACCATATTGTGAAAGTTTATAAATTCAAAAACACGTATTTTTTGTACGAAACTCGTTTTAGACTCTCAGATCATTAAAAAGTTCGAGGAAATCAATAGTATACTGTATTCCACTTTATTTCCACTTGTTTCTTGTGTTGGATGTTGGATTAAACGATTTGCAAGAAGCTGGAAAGTCATGACATTCAAAGATAAGAAAAGCGGAAGATACACTGCTTTGCAAAATCAGACAGTCCAGACGATCTGCCCCTCCTCTATCGATTTGATAGAGTCGGCTTCTTTCATTCTCGAATTACATTGATGTCATCACTTGCAATATCACTATGTTATTTTTATGTTATCACTGTTATTATGTGTTGCTCTTTTGTCTCTGTTTAATGAGCCTTGCAACCGGAAGCACGAGTGCAAGTTTTTTAATAAATACACCGCTGTGTAGCATCATGTATCGCATCGCAGAGGTTATAGTCTCCTTCTCAAAACGAGGCATTTTTTGGCGGGAAATTCACTTTTGTCGCAGGAAATTCCATACGAAATTCCTCCAGGTTGAGTTCGGTTGCAAGACAAGTTCAAGTTCGATTTCATTTAATTTGGCAACATCATCGCAATGGCAACATCATCAAATTCTCAAACATATCAATTTGTAAGAGGAGACACTTTTCATCCGCCGAAAGACAGAGATAATATCTTCATCGAAAGGCCGTCCTGTTTTCAGATGGTAATTCTCTTTGATTGATGGCTTTTGCTTGCCCAGGCCAAGTCTCTCATTTTCTTTTTACCGTAATCGACTGAGGAAAGAAAGTGAGACTTGGGCAAGTCCAACTTGTATTTGACCTTGTTTAAAAATAGAACAAAAGGAGACCACGCGCCACTTAGTGTCTGATTGTGAGAAGATCAAACATATTCCTTTGATTTACTACGTTTTGAAAACATAGAAGATATTCTTATGATATCCTCGTCTATTTTTTAAAGTACCTTTGGCATGTTAATTGTTTTGCTACTTTAAGTTACGATATTATTAAGTGAAAGTTCTTATATTTTGCTGATACGCTGCTATGTTGTTGATACACAGTCGAGAAAATAATTGTATTCTTTTTATTGTTCAAATCATGGAACAATGATTTTGGGGTCACTCTAACAACGAAAAAATATGATTTGAAGTTAAAGCTCTTATAGTTTGTTGATACACTGATATGCTGACATGTTGATAAGCAGTCAACCCAGTTTTGACCTCATATCAACGTATCAAGAAAATATTGATGCTTCCTGAGTGACTGCATATCAACGTATCAGCACAAAATTAACGTTAGAAAAGAAGTTTGGGGTATTCTAGAATTAAAAATTGCTAAATTTTCTGATGGAAATTGTTCATATGTTCTGCTTCTCTTTGACAGAATATCAGAAAATATTTAAATGGCCTCATAAATGCTCAAGGTGGCGTGATATATTTTGGAATATGTCAGAGTGGTAATTATCTTGTCCATGATAGTCGCTATTATGATTGGCAAATCCTCACTGACATCTCTCTGAAATGCTGGGAGAAAACGGTCTAAATCGAGTAACAGTTCCTTGGTTGATGGACAATCCCTTGATTGAATTACAGATCCTGAAACAAAAAGATTTTCAGATACTTGATGCAGCAACTCATTTCAGTGACTCTTGTGTACAAGACCGTGGAACTTACAAGTCACTAAAATTGGTACTGTTTAACCTGTGCTACATAAAGAACCAAAATGTGATTAATTTTTGCCAAACATACAATCTCATTTTATCTTGATACAATGTACAGTACAGGCCTTGCGCACATAAACATGGTTTTCCTACCTAAGGATTCTTAAGAATTCTTAAGAATATTTTTAGTTTCTTAAGAATTCTTGTTAACCAAAATGTACAGTCTTCATATGACTCAAGAATTTTTAACAGAGTGTGAGGAATTCTTGAAAATTCTTAAGAATTCTTGAAAATTCTTAAGAATTCTTGAGAATTCTCATCATGTTAATGTGCACAAGGCCTGTATTAGAATTATAATAGAAAAATTAGACGGTTGAATTACCAATAGAATAGCTTAATCAGTTAATATATAGATATTTATATTGCGTTGCTCTCTTGTAGAACTCACTTTGTTTTGGAATATGAAAACGAAACTTTGTTTTGTTTTCAAACATTGACCTTGTTTTTAATTTCGTTTGAAAGTATCTACACAACTTGATGCTTATAATTCTAAAAATGTTATTGCAGGAAGAATTGAAGGCCTCTATGTTTCAAGGGCGGCTGAAGATGACTACAAATTGCAGATTGACAACACCATCGGATCATTCATACCGTTTGTGCCACCAAGCAGCTACAGGTATGGTAAACTACCATTCTTGTGTAATCAACATTTTTTCTTGGCTAAGTAAGTCAGTAGTCTCAATAAGTCATTCCAATTTTACAAATGCAATGCTTTCTAATATCACTTACAATCTCATAGAATTTTTATGAGAATGTGAAGAATTTTTGAAAATTCTTAAGAATTTCCAATAATTCTGTGTAGATTTGGAGTAGTGTTGAGGCTATGCGCTGGCTAGTGTAGATCTCCTGTCAGTTCCGTGCAAATTTTAGCATGCTTCAAAACCAGGTAGTTCACAAAAACTTCAGAATTTCGCAATTTGATCTTTATTATGAAACCTAAAGATAGAATGAAGAAAAACCAAAAAAAATTTCGAGTAGCTTTGGAGATATATCATACATTTTATACATATCACATACATCTAACGAAACAGATTTGCAAGAAGAAAGATAGATTCGCTTTGTCAATCTCGAAAGAATGCTGATGCTTGCAAGTCTTTCGCATTTGCCTATCGATAATCGACTGACCAGTTTTTCTGGTGTTTGTTGTCGAGTAGGCCACCAAACTTTTAAATCTTATTGCGGAAAATCTAGCCAAGCTTTTGCCTTTCGTATTTCGTGCTGTAAAAAGGAATGGAGTAAACAAATTGGGATGAGTGGAAGTGGAGTAAGTCTAGCTTGCACATAAGTCCAGCTAGCATCGTCTGGCGAAAGTTGGAGTCATTTTTGAATGTTTTGAAGGAGCTTTCTACAGATAACCCTTTTAACTTCGGAAAAACGTGGCCGATTTGAGCCAGTTAAATCTGACTGAGAGCCACGGGGGGGGGGGTTCTTCCATAGTAAAGGTACCTGGGGATGTGCCGCGCTCAAGGGTATATTTTTTCGGACTTCTAGTCTAGCCAAGGGTATGCTTTTTGGCAATTTTAGTCTAGGCCAGTCTAGGCAAGGGTATGATTTTTGGCAATTTTCGTCCAGGAAAGGCCAAATTTTCTTAATTTGTGTCTAGAAACCCCAAATTTTGGCGATTTTGGTCTAGAGACGGCGGAATTTTGGTGGTTTGTGCCTAGAAAACGGAAAATTATGGCACTTTTGGTCTAGAAATTAGTCTAGCCAAGGGTATCATTTTCACAAGAATTGGTCTAGCCAACGGTACCATTTTGGAGATGCTCGCGGCACACCTCCATCCGAAATTTGGCTAAGAACCTCCCCCCCGTGCTGAGAGCCTTCTCTACTCACCTGATACATATTTCTTTCTTCCTCTTTAGGGTGATATTTCATCCTGTACGCTGTTCTTACTCGGGGTACAGAATCATCGAAATTAAAGTATCTGCAGGATCATTAGGCGAGATTTATGAAGATGGTATTAAAAAGGTAAAGTATCATTGGAGGCGTCGTATTGTTTACCAAAAAGCGAAAAGCATGTTGGTAAGAAGCTCCCTGTCGACCACCTAACGACTTAAAAATTTCGGTCTGCTGTTTCGACTAGCTAGCTTGAAATCGAATCGATCTTGAATTCGAATGCAACAATGGTTCGAAAGTAAACTTTTCCAAAGCAGAAAAAGTAAAGTTTTGAGTCGAATTGGAGTTTTAATTAAAGATTCTCGTTCGAATTACAAAATTTTCCAATTGGTCTACATTGAATACTTGCTCCAAACTTTACCACAGCTAGCTAGTCGAAACAGCAGACCGAAATTTTTATTATGTCGTTAAGTGGTCGTCCGGGAGCTTTTTACCAGCATGCTTTGCGCGGCCGCCATCTTTAGCTTTATTGTCTATTGCGACAATTGCTATCTTTATTTCAATTTAAGTCTTCAAGTCTTTAATTTAAAGGTGAATCGAAGTAATGATATTCCAGTTAAAGACAGGTCCCATTACGAATAGCCCTTTAGCTCTTCTATAAAAGAGTCTGGGTCGAACGATAATTTTATACAGTTTTTTGTTATATTCCAATAAATATTTACATTACATATTACTAACTACGCTACCTACAAATTACTATACGATACTACTAAAACGATACCACGAGGAGCAAAAGGATATGTCTNAAGGGTATGATTTTTGGCAATTTTCGTCCAGGAAAGGCCAAATTTTCTTAATTTGTGTCTAGAAACCCCAAATTTTGGCGATTTTGGTCTAGAGACGGCGGAATTTTGGTGGTTTGTGCCTAGAAAACGGAAAATTATGGCACTTTTGGTCTAGAAATTAGTCTAGCCAAGGGTATCATTTTCACAAGAATTGGTCTAGCCAACGGTACCATTTTGGAGATGCTCGCGGCACACCTCCATCCGAAATTTGGCTAAGAACCTCCCCCCCGTGCTGAGAGCCTTCTCTACTCACCTGATACATATTTCTTTCTTCCTCTTTAGGGTGATATTTCATCCTGTACGCTGTTCTTACTCGGGGTACAGAATCATCGAAATTAAAGTATCTGCAGGATCATTAGGCGAGATTTATGAAGATGGTATTAAAAAGGTAAAGTATCATTGGAGGCGTCGTATTGTTTACCAAAAAGCGAAAAGCATGTTGGTAAGAAGCTCCCTGTCGACCACCTAACGACTTAAAAATTTCGGTCTGCTGTTTCGACTAGCTAGCTTGAAATCGAATCGATCTTGAATTCGAATGCAACAATGGTTCGAAAGTAAACTTTTCCAAAGCAGAAAAAGTAAAGTTTTGAGTCGAATTGGAGTTTTAATTAAAGATTCTCGTTCGAATTACAAAATTTTCCAATTGGTCTACATTGAATACTTGCTCCAAACTTTACCACAGCTAGCTAGTCGAAACAGCAGACCGAAATTTTTATTATGTCGTTAAGTGGTCGTCCGGGAGCTTTTTACCAGCATGCTTTGCGCGGCCGCCATCTTTAGCTTTATTGTCTATTGCGACAATTGCTATCTTTATTTCAATTTAAGTCTTCAAGTCTTTAATTTAAAGGTGAATCGAAGTAATGATATTCCAGTTAAAGACAGGTCCCATTACGAATAGCCCTTTAGCTCTTCTATAAAAGAGTCTGGGTCGAACGATAATTTTATACAGTTTTTTGTTATATTCCAATAAATATTTACATTACATATTACTAACTACGCTACCTACAAATTACTATACGATACTACTAAAACGATACCACGAGGAGCAAAAGGATATGTCTACCCCGCGGCCATTACATAAAGGTAAAACTACTTCACTTTATACATTTCGTAAAATCTGAGGAATTTCAAATGTGCACAACAGTGATAAAAGCTATAACGCCACTCAATCGAACATCGTGTATAAAATTGTACAAAAATATCACTCGATCCAGACTTCTTCGTAGAATAGCTAAACGGTCTATTCATCGGGTTATATTTGACTTGGTGAGTCAAAAAAAATTTCGAAATTTGAAAACTTGCCTAAATTGGAAAAGTCAATTAATGTTGTGTTTTTATCCTTTAGATATTGGATCAAAGATCAAATCAAATTTAGGGATGTTGAATTATATCATTGGCTTTCAGTTAGCGAACATCTGGCGCTTTTTAGCTTCTTGGTTTTGAAGGATAATCACAATTTTAAGCAGATATATCTTCTTGCCCATTCGATTTTCTAGCAAGGTTGATTATACCAGAAATTGATCTAGTGATCATGTACAAATCGAGAGATAATCATGGGCTTTGAGAAACGCCGTAGTTGTTCGTGCAGTTTTTTCCTCCCTGTGTCCCTATGTCCGTGAAGGTTGTTGTTGTTGTGCCTGGCTTTTCTTTTATCCCTGTGTTCTAATTTGAGTGACAACAACAACCTTCATGGTCGTAGGGACACAGGGAGGGAAAAACTATTGTACGAACAACTGCCGCATTTCTTAAAGACCCTCTGCTAACCATGTGGCTTGGCACGCCGTTGCTGTCCCAGAATGCACTNTGAAGGATAATCACAATTTTAAGCAGATATATCTTCTTGCCCATTCAATTTTCTAGCAAGGTTGATTATACCAGAAATTAATCTAGTGATCATGTACAAATCAAGAGATAATCATGGGCTTTGAGAAGCAAGGTAGTTGTTCGTACAACAGTTTTTTCCTCCCTGTGTCCCTATGCCCGTGAAGGTTGTTGTTGTTGTGCCTGGCTTTCCTTGTATCCCTGTGTTCTAATTTGAGTGACAACAACAACCTTCACGGTCGTAGGGACACAGGGAGGGAAAACCTGTTGTACGAACAACTACCGCATTTCTTAAAGACCCTCTGCTAACCATGTGGCTTGGCACGCCGTTGCTGTCCCAGAATGCACTGCGAATGGACTTTCAGATTATCTGAAAGTCTCTGATGCTAGGCCGATGTTGTGATGTTTTCTCATGCGCAGCACGCAAAGCCTCGTGGTTAGCAGAGGGTCTTTAACGCCCATGAGATAATGCGGTAAATTAAAAGTCCTGGGAAACATTTACGATGTCTTCTAAAACCTATGGCTCAAGATATGGGTTTTCAAGGCATCATTTCAAAACCATTGGCATAATTTAGCGTAATTTTTATTATAGTAAAAACTAATTTGTTCTTTGATATGACTGAAAAAGTACTGAAAAAAAGAAATTTTAAAGATTAGAAGTAAAAGCAAATTTTTCAAACGCCGAAACATTTTTCTGACTCACCCAGTATATTTTCAACACGTGAATTTTGGTTATAATTTTCGACAAATGGAGACTTGAAATAGACTCGGGATCCAAATCTTTAAAAAAGTTGGTGTGAATGGCTGTTACCTCTTTCTTTGGATTGAATGGCTTGAAAAGCACTTCAGATACTCTACTGTAATGTTCTGCCATGAGCATTTTTAATATTTTGATTATTTTCACTTTGAAATGTACACTTTGAATCATGGAGCAATGCGGACACCTTTATTTTGAATTAATTTTTTATCCGCGGCTACTACCTTAACTGCGAGCGCAGTAATCACGCTACGCTCGCAGCACTCCTCCGAAGAGGTAGAATACTGCGCTCGCAGTTAAGGTAGTAGCTGCGGATAAAAAATTAATTCAAAATAAAGGTGTCCGCATTGCTCCATGTTTGAATGCACTTTGAAACAAAATATTGACGGTTGCCCCTAATTTTGCAAGCTATTCAGTCTTTAGCGAGATCCAAACGTAAAAAATGTTTCCTTCTAGTTGTACCTCTACGCAAATAGCGAACTTCTTGGACCCCTATGGCCCCAAGAGATACAGCAGTTGGTGATTCAGAAATATCATGAGGTAATTATTATGATTATGCATTGGATTTGCTCTTATCCAACCTCGTCCCCATGGCCCAAAAGGAGGCTGTTGACATCCAGCATATTGACGTAGGAAACTGGCCCTCGGAACCAGGTTGGCTCTTATGTTGATTAAGAACAATCCTCAATCCTGTACATTGTTGTGCTTGTCAAAAATCTTGCAGCAGAAACTTTGCATCGCGATGAATGAATTGTATTATTATTATTATCATCAATTTATTTAAAGTTGGCAACTTACATAGCTATATAAATATAAAAAAAAGCTAATTCAAGCCAACAAAGTATGTTGTAGCTGTATCTGTTTTAGATATGCACGTTAGTTCCCCATTAAAGCAACAGTGCCATGGAATAGAGAGGGTATTTCAGCAATGGGCATATGTCCAAAACAAGTTCTCTGGGAATATGCAATGGTAAATCGGCTTGTCTATAGATAGAACATAGAACAAAGAAAACACGCAGACACAGCATTTTTTCTTTGGGTATGCACAGGGCCGCAGGAAGCATCTTAAACTTGGATGGGCACGTCACTGCAAGGGCACTTTTTCGTTAAGCTAAAAGGGAATTTCCTCAAAAAGAAAGGGCAATTTTTCATTCATTGCAAAATCTTAGGGGCACGTGCCCCCAATGCCCCCCCCGTTGCTTTGGAAAGGTTTCCTTTCGAACCATGTTGCATTCGAATTCAACGTCGTTAGGTGGTCGTCAGAGAGCTTTTTACCAGCATGCTTTGCAGCAAAATACAACAGAGTCTTTGGAGCCGCCATCTTTAGCGTTGTTGTCTATTTCAATACCAAAGATTCTGAATTTACAAACGAACATACTTGTGTTAAATTTAAGTACTATTACTTGCTCGCTCAAACCCCTCAAACTGGGATTTTTTTTTTCTATATTGCTACCTAGCCTCCGAAGGTAGCAATATAGCAGAAGGTAGAAGGTAGCAAACTAGGATTTGAAGAGACATTGGCCTAGTGTGACGCACGTTACCCTGGGTACCAGAGTCTCAGCAAGAAAAACAAAAATTGGGTCGATGAAAAATGGGACGTTGGTTTCTTTCCGGGGCTGTGGCACCGAGCGTGTTTAATGTAGCGAAATTATTGGAACGAACGCACCAAATTTTGGCCATTTTAGTGAAATTAAATTTGATCATTATTTTCCTCTAGAACCTCAAAGCCATTGAAAGTTTGAAGAACTTCACGACTCCAGCCATCGATAGAAATGCAAAGCAAAAGAAAGGCAAAGAAAATCTTGAGTCGACTTTTTATTGAGATACAAGAATTAGCAGAAATCAGCCTCGTTCCCGGGCCTTTTATCATATTAGGCCGTGGGGACGAAGTTGAGCAGAAATATCAATAGAGGACCATACGGATTTAAGAATTTTGTTACTTTCAACTACAGACTTCAAAGAAATATCTTTATAAATAATCGTTACGTAACTTCTCTTATTTTTGCGTTCGTCTTTCTGGGTTGGTCCCCAAGAGGGGATACTGACTTAGTTGTGGATAGAAATGTGCAGCCCAAGAAAGGAGATACCAACTCATATTTATACAAAATCTCCGAAAATGCATACCCGTATCTATACGAAAATCTCCAAAATTAACAGCCAAATCTTTGTTTATTTCAATTTTCGAGAAAGCAGGATTTCTGCTAATCTGCGTGCAGACTATACTTTTCCACTTTTTCCACTGTGAAAAGTTCTTCGCTAGCACTCCTTCACAGTGGAAATATATAGTCTGCACGCAGGCTAGATTTATGCCAGTTTTCAAAAAGCTACCCTGCTGGTACCCAGGGTACAAAAAAGCAAGACTCATGTGTATACCGTACCAAAATCTTAACTCTACTATAGTTAGCAAATTTCCAGCACCCGAAAAGTTTCCCAGAGGGTTGATCTAGCACTAAGAGCAGAGTGCATTAAAAATTGCACAAAGGAGCGAATCAATGAAGGAATGAGTGGGGAATAGAATGGATAAACGAATGTATGAAGAAATGAACAAATGAGTGAATGAACAAAGGAATGAATGGTTGAATGATCAAAAGCAGAAGAAATTAAAAAGAAATAAATTCACGCAGGAGAGAATGAAAGAAGGCTGAATTAATGAGGGAATAGATTAAAGAATGAATAAAAACAAGAATGAACGAATGAATAAATCAAATAATGAATTAATGAATGTGCAAGGAATAAAGTAAAGAATGGATGAATGAATATTCAAATGTATGAACTAATGTATGAAGAAATAGATGAACGAAGGAACGAACGAATGTATGAATTTAGTAAACATATGTATGAACAAACGTGTAAATGAGAAAAGGAAGGAATGAACGAATGGATGGATGAACGAATGAATGGAGGAAGGAAAGAAAGATTGCATGGATTTTATAAACGAACGAGTAAAAGCATGAATGACGGAATGATAATTGAAACAAGAATGGACAAATGAAGAAAAGAATACATGAACTACACGCATTTTCTTAGCCAGTACTGAAAGTTTCTTAAAATTATCAGATTTTGAGTACTGAGAGTTTCTTACGAGTTTCTTAAAGGTTCCATGACAATCTTCAAATTTCAAAACAAAGTTTTTGAAGCCTTTCCAATGTTTAGACATTACCCAAGTCAAGTCCCTCGAATGATATGATACAGGAAACAAGTGAAAAGAAATTAGAAATATGCTAAGGATTTATTTGATTAAAATAAATAGTTTCTTAAGTTATATTTTCCCAGTACTGGAGTTGAATTTCTTATAAGCGGTTTCTTATAAAAAGAATACGTTTTGTGAAAAGAGCTGAAGCATAATAAAGAGTCCCAAAAGTTTTGCGATCGCATTCGTTGCAACGGAGGCGCGAATTTTGGCGCGCTTTTTCAGAATTTCATTTCAGTTGTCAGTTGAGCAAAAAGAAGACAAGATGGCGGACGAACTTGCAGCGAAGATCAAATTAGGAAATAAACTTTTGGAGGAATATGCAACCGATCGTGATAGTCTGGTACCTAAATTTGAACATCAATTCACACAGCATGAAAAGGAAATGAATATCCGTGATCAACATTTGAAAGATGCTAAAGAAATCATGAACAACTTGAAGGAAAGTTATGTGGAAGGGGAAGAGAAAGCTGCGAGTTTGGGAGATGATGGGTTTGCAGACGACAATTTTGAGGTATAATTACATACTAAATCTTCACTAAAATAATTTACGAATAATCCGCAAGTGCTTAATTGAACTGTAATGTTTATTTTACATTGGAAGAACTGTTGATACATTTTTTATAAAGAAGTTTTCGAATGGATGATGGCTATGAAATGAATGATGGGCCTAAAAAATGCTGTTGAGCGTATTAACAAAGGCGTGCCAACCTATAAACGTAGACTTGCTACATCGTCGTAGTTATCATTATTTATAGATTTTGTAGTTGCGCATTTCAGGATGGATGTAATTCTAATATAGTTCCAAACTCGACAAACCTTTTGTTCCTCTATTTTTTTGCCCACAAAAAAGTGCGCGTGGAACATTTTTGTATGAGAGAATAAAAATTTGTGTTCTTAGTCAAACAAAGAAAAGAAAGTTCAAACAGAGAGGAAAATCAATGAAGAGCTTCAAAAACTTGAGTCTAAGAAGAAAGAGACTGAAACAGCGCTGACAAAATTCAATGAANGAGCATATTAACAAAGGCGTGCAACCTATAAACGTAGACTTGCTACATCGTCGTAGTTATCATTATTTATAGATTTTGTAGTTGCGCATTTCAGGATGGATGTAATTCTAATATAGTTCCAAACTCGACAAACCTTTTGTTCCTCTATTTTTTTGCCCACAAAAAAGTGCGCGTGGAACATTTTTGTATGAGAGAATAAAAATTTGTGTTCTTAGTCAAACAAAGAAAAGAAAGTTCAAACAGAGAGGAAAATCAATGAAGAGCTTCAAAAACTTGAGTCTAAGAAGAAAGAGACTGAAACAGCGCTGACAAAATTCAATGAACAGTTTGCATTGGTCGAAGAGAAAAAAGAAAAGCTTGAGAAAGAAAAGAGCACTTCCATTCCAGATAGGAAGAACATCTTTGATTTGTACTCAACAACAACTAGAATACGCTGGAATTTTGGTTGTGCAGATAATGAGATCCGTGGATATGTTACTGGAAATAATGACATCAAGCCATTTTCATTAAGAACTGAAGAACATGAAAACTTTTATGTCTCAGATTATTTGTGGGATGTAATCGAGTCTGCTTTTGAGAACTAAGATTATTGGAAAGATTATGAAGTCAAGGGACATACTCTTAAAGACTCTGCGCTAACCAGCAGCCTCTGCGCAGTGAAACTATACCACAATGCAGTTTGTTCAATCCCACATTGCCATTCTAGAACGTCCACTTGTTTACAAAGATACAGAACGTCTTCACCTTGTGAGCTAATTTTAGAGTGCCAATATGACATATTGATTTTTTTCAATGCTGAGTTTCAGCTATATGCATGAAAACACTCCTTTTTCTGATAACAAAACAAATCAGGACATCAAGTTTCTAACTGAATAGAGATTTTAACATTGACAAAGTCATAGAGTCTGAAATTAGATATTTCCCTTTCGTTTCTCCAATTTCCAAAGGGGCCTTTGCAACCTGCATACCTTGCACGTGCCATCTATTTTTTGTCCGAAAAAGAATGTTGTTTATTTGTTTTGCAAAGAATGTGCGCAAAGGCTGCTGGTTAGCGCAAGAGTCTGTAAGTATAGCTGATAGGGAGACTAATTGTTAAATGTTTGTAATTTGATTCTATGAGTCGTTGCTCAGAGGCCCAGGTGAAAGCCTGATTATACTAAGAAAACATCCTTGGTTTGCATGACAAGAAAACATTGCTTTAAGACTTAGCATCACAATCCTACCTAACTTCCTTTAATACAGTCTTTGTGTTGATAAAAAGTAGCGTTTTCTCTTGTCCATTCAAGTCCAGCCTTTACAAAATTTGATCGATGTTTTTTTATTGATTTGTACCTGTTTCTAAGCCAATGATCTTCAAGGAATCGCTTATAGCTCTGGAAGTACCCGAGTGGACCAAAAAGAACTTCACATGTTTGAAAATTTGTTATTAAGAGAATGCTTGAGGTATATATTGGAATGAATCAGAGTTTGGTTGATACCCGAAAGGCTGAAGTATTTTTTTGTCATTTTTGTTCTCTTCTCCTGAGCATTGTAAGTATATAATAGGTAAAATTGGATTTATGAAATTCCTTACTTCAAAATGTGTGAAAAAAGGACAAGTAGTCTCCTCGCTTAGAGCAATATGCAAATATATGTCATTTCCTCAAGGCTTGAAAAGTGATTTTTACAGAATTATCAGATCATATACATTATTGCTTTTATAAAGATTTGATTCTAAAATCTTGAGGGGAACGAAAAGTGTTTGAGTGACAAGATTGTTTATAACTTTGATCGAGGATTTTACGTTTCTTTTCATGCATTTCAAAATTACCGATTTTTGTAAATTATATTTTACCTATATTTACAATGCATGGGAAAAAGAAGGAAAATCAAAAAAATACTTTAGCCTTTTGGCTATCAACCATTGTTTGATTCATTGCAATACCTTAAGTATTCTCCGCATAACAAATTTTCAAACATGTGAAGTTCTTTTGGTCCACCCACTATGCTGCCAAAAAATCAACAAAGAATCATCAAGTATTATTTTTGGGTTTAACTGATGAGTAAAATCATCGATCTAATCTCCAAAATTAGCATAATGTACAATTTATCATGACCTGTTAAAAGTGGATCCTTTTTAGGTGCACCCGATATTTTCATAGGCAATTTTTATAAAGAAAGAACTGTGAAAATAGGATTCTGGTAAACATCAAATCGAAGCTTTTCAAAGCTCGTATAATCAAAATTTAAAGCAATCAAATTTTGAAAGTTGGATATCTTTAAGAATTCATGATTTCTTTTTTCCAAATAGCAGTTATGTGGCATTTTTAGAAAGATTTTTACACCCCTGTTCCTTCAGAATAAGAAATAACTAACAATCCTTTCCCTTGAACTACATGCATAATTTTGTAACAAATTTCATGTTTTTGACTTGATTAGCAATGTGATGTACATCATATTTTGATTACATTATCAAGAGTTTGTAAACAACTTTTCTTCTTGTTGTGAAAAATACATTAGTTTAATCCTGGCAAATCTTTTGTTTCAGAATTTATTTGTACCTAGTCTGAAGTAAATACAGTCTATCTTGATTGTCCATCAGATAACTTTTGATATATTTTGATATTCAAGCAAAATACAGTTAAAATTTATTTCCATAATATTTCAAAGAATGCCTAAAAGACCTGAAACTGTTTGGAAACAAATCCCATCAAGAAGATCCTTGTTGGCACTCCTTCGCAGTGGAGAAGTATAGTCTGCACACAGGCTAAAAGAATACTAGGTCTCCCAAAATGATGCACCAGCTTTTCCCAAAGCGTATTAACAGGAATTATGGATCGATTTGAATGAATATTGAATGGCCTGAATTTATTTTACTAAAATCGGTCATTTCATTCTGGGACCCCGTTTACACTGTACCGGTATGTATGTATGTATGTATCATTTGCCACAATCACAATTAAAAATATTTACAAGTTTTATAATATAAAAATGCAGGGTGTCCCAAAAAAATTGTGCCCCATTTGTGCGGTTGCTGTGGAGGAGCTGTAACTGCTATTGCCCGGTTTTTGGTACGGTTGCATAGGATAGGCTTCAACTTAGAGTTTGAGACCTTATTTTAGCCAACCGCAGAAGTGTTTGCTGATTTATGGCACAAAAAAGTCAAAAAAGTGAAACTTCAAAAACAGCACTTTCTTTGTTCTCCAAAAATTTCAAAATCAAGTAAATATTGCAAAAAAAGGTTCTAGCGTTTTATTTGAAGTTTTTATGTATTTTGCAATGGGTTAATGGTGTTGTGTTATCAATAAACAATACAATTAACCCTTTATCAACTGTAGAAAAATTATAATACAGCTCTAGAACCCTTTTTTGCAACACTTACTTGATTTTGGTATTTTTGGAGAACAAAGAAAGTTCTGTTTTTGAAGTTTTCACTTTTTCAACTTTATTGCGCCATAAATCAGCAACCACTTGTCTGATTGGCTAGAACAAGGTCTCAAACTCTAAAACGTAAAGAAAACCACCCCTAATTACAGTGGCAGGGATAGCATTAAAAGGTCAAGCTGACCTTATTTCTATAATGGTCCCCTTAGAGGTACAACTTTGGATCCCCTTTACACTGTTCCTGTTAATCCGTAACACTTTCGTTCCTTCTGTCTATAGAATAATTTTGTTCTGGAGTAGTGTAAACGCTCTTGGGCCGTAACAACTTTTTGTTACAGATCAAAACAGTACCGGTACAGTGTAAACGTGATCTAGAGTTACGGATTATTTTGCTTAAGAGTTATTTTTCAACCTATTTAAAAAAGAAGTAAAGATTACGTTTTCCCCAAGGTCTGATAGCAAACTTGCACGCCCTCCAAAGAATGAAAGCGAGCGTGATCATCCTTCCTTCAAGGAGGATAATCTTATAGCGAACATAGAGGGTGGTAAAGGGTATTTCGTGAAACGTGATCGGCTATATTTTGTTCTCGTGAAACGTGAAAGGCCAGTATTTATTTACGTGAAACGTGAAAGCAAAAAAAAATTCCCCGTGATTCGTGATACTGACCCCCCCTTTACCACCCTCAACATACTTTTCAAAAATAGGTTCGAAGTCAAATTGTCGAAAGCTCTTGAACGATATGACTGCGTTTTTGCTTCAAAATGTTAGGTAATTCATTCAAATCGGTGTCTACTGTTATTCGTGATTGTACGGTTAGGCAAATGACGATACATTATTTTTGAATTCTTGGACTCCCGGCATAATTTGTTTAGCAAACTTTTGAAAGCTTCATAGCAATTCTCAAACATAAAACAAGTGATTCAAAGAAAGGAAACAAACCATACCAAGGCAAGGAATTGAACATTTCCCTTCGAAAAATAAGAGTAGTAGTAGCAATTTGAGTGTTGATAAGAAGGCGCCACGCAGCGTCAGTAGTTGATTTATTCTATTCAAGATGTCTGCTGGAAGGNGACTGCGTTTTTGCTTCAAAATGTTAGGTAATTCATTCAAATCGGTGTCTACTGTTATTCGTGATTGTACGGTTAGGCAAATGACGATACATTATTTTTGAATTCTTGGACTCCCGGCATAATTTGTTTAGCAAACTTTTGAAAGCTTCATAGCAATTCTCAAACATAAAACAAGTGATTCAAAGAAAGGAAACAAACCATACCAAGGCAAGGAATTGAACATTTCCCTTCGAAAAATAAGAGTAGTAGTAGCAATTTGAGTGTTGATAAGAAGGCGCCACGCAGCGTCAGTAGTTGATTTATTCTATTCAAGATGTCTGCTGGAAGGCTTGTGCAGATGGCCTTAGCAACTGAACCTGTTCATTAAATATTAAAGAAGGAAGCTGCAAAAAGAGGCAACCAAACAATATTACCACCCTCAGTTCTTTTCAATTCCTTTGATTAAACTCGTTGGCTGATTTCAATATACCAGTGAAGATAAACTACTGCTCTAAAGTTTACGCGCTTTAGGCCAAGTTGACAGCGACAGGCTTGTGTATCGTAACAAAGTTATGGAGGGAAAACAGTGATTTCTCAATTGACCACGTCAAGATGGAGTTCTTTAAGTTATTACGGAAAGTGAAGAGGCCTGCTTTACACCATATGGTGTTAATTCTCCTGGTGGAAAGTGCTATACGAGCGAACACATTGAGGACCGAAGTTGATCGTTGGGCTGGTAAACTGAGCTGGAAGCTTGTCGGTCTCGCGGAGAACGTAACAGGTTATAAACAAATTGTAAGTGCGTATAATGCATCAAGTGATTTCGAAGTGAAAAAACTCAATGGGACAGAAATTAACACTGATTTTGGTAAATCGTTAGAGATCCTTTTGCAATCAAAAACTAAAGCATTATTGAAGATCAAAAATGCCATTGAAGATGCTGATAAAAATCAAGTTCATGATCCTAAATTGAAAGATTTTAGTTACAGAAATGTGAAATATATCAATACAGATAACACCACGCTTGTCGTATACCCTCAATTCTCCACAACTATTTCAATTAACGTCTCACACAGTTATGTCCAAATACCAACTAATATTTATGAGAAAGATGTAACTGTTTTGAATTCAGTAAAAACATCAGAGGTTTTGGATAATATTTTTGTGGCAAACAGAGCAGCCGATCCAACCTTGCTGTGGCAGTATTACGGGGATGCAACAAATGGTGCCTTTCGTACTTATCCTGGTAAAAAATGGAAGCTGGATGCCCAAAAAAGGGACTTATATGATTGTCGTCGCAGAGGATGGTTCATAACTGCTTCCTCATCTCCAAAGGACTTGGTGATTATTATTGACCGTAGTGGAACAATGATTGGAAACAATTTTGGCATTGCAAAAGTTGCAGCTTTATTTCTGATTGACACGTTGCAAGAGAATGATTTTTTCAATGTTTTGTATTTCAATACTGAGGTGCTCTATGCCCTGAACAACTGCAAGAAAGAACTTCTACAAGCTACCAAAGAAAACAAGGAAAAAGTAAAAGCGGCTATTAACAAGTTGAAACAACCTGAAAAAACTGGTGATGTTGAGAAAGTAATGGAGCTTGCGTTGACACTGTTGAGAAAGGTCAGGAATAAACCTAAAATGTCGGCTGGTTGCAATCAAGCAATTGCATTCTTTTCTGATGGCGTTGAAGGGAAATATGCTGGTAAAAATGCTTTTGATAGGTACAATCAAGACAAACACGTGAGGGTGTTTTCATATCTTGTTGGGAGGAAGAAAGTTGCCCCAAAAGAAGCCATGATTGAAATGTCTTGCAAAAACAGGGGTCATTTTTACAAGATTGAGACTATTGGTAACATTTGGGACAATGCATTGAAATACATCACAGTGCTGAGCAGACCGTTGTCGCTTGTACCATCAAGTGACACACCAATTTATACCCCTTTGTACCTTGATGCAAGTGGGCTTGGTATGATGATGACTGTTGCAATTGCAGCATTCAAGCAAACAAAAACACCAGAAAATGCAGATCTCCTGGGTGTTGCTGGCACAGATATCACAGTATCCTCTTTGGAAGACCAAATTCCATATTCTACTCTTGGTGCACATGGCTATGGGTTTGTCATCAACAACAATGGCTTTCTTTTGTTTCACCCATTGCTAAGAGGTCAAAAGGGGTATTTACTTACCCCTCCAAATGTATATCTTGAAGATGTGGTCCGCAGTTCTCATAATGAGTCAGTGGAGTTGAAACTGGACATGATAAATCGTACAAGTGGACATAAAAAGTTTATTCTGAACGCAATTTCAAAAGATGGAAAACGATTTACGAAAATTCTGATGAACTATTTCTACAATCCAATGAATTTGACCCCTTTCAGCGCCTGTGTTGCAATCCCGGAATATGATATGAAGATATTGAAGGCGAAATCTGTCTCAGCACAACCAAGTACCTCAAACATTGGAGCGCTAAAATCGGAAGGCGATATTAAGGTTTTTATTGCCCCATGGCCATACTGCAACATCACAGCCACAGCACAAGCTACACAAGAACTCAGCAAGAAAGCTTACCCAACAGCGGAGGAGATTAGAGCACATCTTCAGGCACCAGATGCCAGTTCAACTTGTAACATGGATTTGATAAACGATTTACTCCTGTCTGCAGGGCTGGTTAAAAACGCGACTGAATCAACGTGGAGTTTGAGTGAAATGGCGGAGGCTGGCGTTCAAAGTGTGTTTGTTGGAACAAGTGCAGGATATTCCAGAGCATTTTACACAGGGACAGTCCCAATTACGAGAGATCTATTCAACGATGAGTACTACGACCACGCAATCAATTACGCCAGCACTCGTAACGATACAGTTGTGTTCTCTGTGCCTATGAAAAGCCCGAATTATTCACCGTACACGCCAATAACACAAACAGGAAACAAAACAGAAACCTATGTCACGGTCAGCATGCCGGTTAAGGATAAAAATGATATTTTTGTGAGTGTGGTTGGGATGAAAATGAGGCATTATATGCTGAAGGAGATTCTGATGAATGAAACGGTCAGTTTGAATAATGGCATAGAGTCGTGCTCTAAAAATGACTCAATCGATTGCTACCTTGTCGATGAGAACGGCTATGTCGTGACGACTAACGGAGTAGATGAGGACATCGGACAGTTTTTGGGGAATATCCAAGGAAAGCTCGTTGAGCATCTCAGCCATAATCACACTGACGTTTTCATGCAGTATAAGTTCAGGGACACGCAAGCCGAGTGCAAGAAAGCACCAACGAAATCATCAGGCGCAATGAAATTTCTCACGCCATTTTTCGCGTTGTCTGCTCACATGATCTGGTTGGCGCAAACGTTTCTGTCCCTAATGGCACAATTCACAATTTATTCGTCTGTGGCACCAGACACGCAAGTTTACGCGGACACGAATGTAAGTTGCGTGAAAAACATGATTTTCTACGTAATGCAAGACAGCAAGCTACCTAATGCCGGTTTTGTTCAATGCTCGAAAACGTGCAAGGACGAATACGCCATCAGCAAAGTCGCAAACACAAATCTTGCCCTTGTCGCGATTAAAAACAGTTGTACGAAGTCGTGCAGAGAGCCGAAAATGTCCGTCGCTGCTGTCGAGATCCCGGACGCAAGTCAATGCCCGGTTGAAACGAAAGACCGGAAGTTACTCAATGACTGCTACGCAATAAATGCCACGGAGACTACAAAGAAATGCGGATCCGCTGCTGCATTCAAGGCATCAATTATGCTAATGTTGTTGTCGCTGTTCATTACTGCAAACTGCATGTAAGTAAGTGAGAGATTTGTGATGCTTGTTTTCCAATGGCCTACTTTCTTCGCACGAATGTTTATTTTTATCGTGTGAATGACAAAAAGTTTCAACATTTCTCGAAATGTTTAATCATTAATTATCTGCCGGTTACAATCGATCATGAAGCACTTTATTGCAGAAATTCTAACTTATCTAGCAAATTTTACCGAAATTTAAAAAAATTTGATCGACAATTTTAACCTTTTCTTAAGCATTTTTAGAATCAACTTCTTAGGAAAATTAGCCGTAACTTTAACATAGTATGACCTATTTTAACGCAATCAATTTTCACATCCAATTTTGCTTTTCCACTATAGAATGACTAATTATGGTGCGTTAATTGTTGGGTAATTCATGATAGGAAGTTTCTACAAGTGAAGACGAGGAGCATATCACTCCATACAAATCTCGTACGCCCTTAGCGAAAATCTTTTTGTTTTAAAATAAGATCACTGAAAAAAATCCCTAGAAATTCTATTGTTTTCTGGAAATATCGTACGTTTTTCGAGAGAGTGATTCACCCCCTCCACCCCTCGAGCGAAGAAGCGCAAGCAGTAGCCATAACTTTGCTTGAAGGAAAATTTCAAAGATAAGACTTCTAAATGATCCTGCTGTTTGTTGATTCGTGCGAACAAAGTTGTCCATTCGGAAACGGACCTTAATTTATTTGTTTAGGATCGTTAGGACTTGATGTTAAAGAACGCCGGTCAACCAGCATCCTTTGCGGTCACGCTTTGCAGAGAATGTTGTCATATTAAAATGGCCGCCGCAGTCGAAAGGCAACAAGCGAAGCGCGCAAAGGATGCTGGTTGATTGGCGTTCTTTAAGACTTATTGCAAGAACACTTATCGTAGAAAAAGCAGACACAATTTCTGTGATAACAGTGCTATATATAAATTGTGGTTCAATTTTTGTTAAAAATTTCGGTGAATATTTTCCTTTTGTCAAAATGTTCCAATTTAGGCCGAAACAACTCTTTGTCAAAAAGCTGTAGAATAGTTTAATACGGGGTTTTGTTAACCTGTGCAACTTTCTCAAACATTGAAAGGTTCCTAAAATTGTTTAAAACACTTTGGTAACACGTTTGTAGCAAAATTTTGCAAAAATATTAAACGGTTTTCCTACCCTCTACATGAATCGCAAAATTTAGTCTAGGCGTTTCAAAAGATTCACGATCTTGAAGTACGTGTTTTTTATATACCGGGTGAGTCAGAAAAAACACTCCCCGTTTGAAAGGCCACTGCTCCCTGGATATCGAGGCAATAATATTGATAAATATATTGTTTAATAGTGGACATGTTCAAATAAATTCTAAATTTTACCAGACTGAAATCGGCCACTCCCTTCTGAAATTAGGAGGGATTTTCTCAAGAAACCCCTCCAAGAAACCTTCAAAAACGGCATGAAATCACGACCAAATTTTCGTCATATTTCTGCCTAAATAGCAATGACTTGTAAATGCTTTAGCACGTTTTATCCCTTTGGGAGGATGAAAGTGCCATCCCTGGAAACATAACAACAATATTCTCGGAGATTTTATCCTCCCAAGAGGATAACACGTGCATGTGCAAGTGTACAAGTCATTGCTGTAAGGCAGAAATATTTGGAAAATTTGCTCGTGATTTTAGGCCTGTTTTGAAGCTTTCTTGAAGAGGCTTTCTCCAGAAAATCGCTCATAATTTCAAAACGGAGAGGCCGATTTCAGTCAGGTAAATTTTAAGTCTTATTTGAACATGTCAACCATTACATAATGTATTTGTCAATATTATCGTTTTGATATCCAGGGAGCAGTGGCCTTTCAAACGGGGATAGTTCCAAAAATCCAAAAACCAAAAATCACCATTGAATGCTTCAACTCGAAGTATCATGACCAACAGATATAATCAAACAATTTTCGGACGCTTTTATTTGGCAATTCGGACGGCAAAATTTTCTCCGAAAAATTAATTGTCCGAAACTTTTGGATTTTAATGTTGGTTCTTAAAAAATGGAATAATATTTGATATATATGTTTTCGGTTCAGTTGCCTTGTAAGTTATTGAAGCCTGCAGACTACAAGCTGGCAAGAATTTGTTTTGCAAAATTATTAGTTTTTCATAAACAATAGAGATTAAGGAATTTGAGCGGGCACCTGCATCGTTTTATTTTTCGTGTGGAGAACAGTGAGATATCTCGGAAATTCGAGATATTGTTATTTAAAGTATTTATGTTAAATTTTAAACAATTATTATTTTCTTAACAAGTAATTTAGCTATGGCATAAAATTTATTTTAGTAAGTATATAGCTCGAATGGTTTTAGATTAAATCAATAAGTTGATGTTTTGCGTTGCAAGTAAAATTTGCATGGCTACAGAATGTTTGTCGAAACACCTGTTATTATGGATGAGTCATTGTGTGATTTGGTAACAGCGATTACGTCATCTTCAATGAAACCTTTAGGTGAATCACCAAACGTGTCGAAGTAAAGGCTGGTTTTATTGCTGTAGATTTTCGAATTCTCTCGCTCAGTTTCTATTTTTTTGTTGTTCTTTATTGCTACCTAGCATCCGAAGGTAGTTTTAGGACACTGAGAAGCTAATCTTATCGAAGCAATGTCCTGGTCCTTCCTCTCGATGTGACCACACCTCGCGATTCCTTTAGCCTGGAATTACAGAGAGTTGGCGACTCTCCTCACTCTACGTAGCAGGTTCGACAGGGCGGGGACTCGAACCACCAACCCTCAGGTTGGTCGTCAAGCGCGCTACCATTGAACCATCCCCGCTTATAAATTTGCTAGCAATCCAGCATCGTGACAACAGAAAATAGACGAAAAAATACTAAATGACAGTTCCAAGTGTAGACGATTATACAACAGCCTCTTCATATACCTAGTAAATGTTTGAGCGATTAGATAGATAGACAGAGTTTGATTATTATAGCNAGTCAAGCGCGCTACCATTGAGCCACCCCCGCTTATAAATTGAATTGAGTTTCTATTTGAAGTCCTTCGCAGTGAATAGACATTTTCACAAAAATATATTTCAAAGGAAGCAGCTTCCGAGATCAGTATTTTGGGGCTTGTTTTGTAGCGAATTCCGCTAGCAAAAGTTAGAATTTTTCAACTACCAAATTCGCTTGCATTAGAAAAACGAAAGAAATTCCTTTCACTGGTGAATTCGCTCATAATTAAGTTAATTGGAACATAAGAGGAAGAAGCTTGTAGCCAATGCATAACATTGGAAAAATTTACAAAAATCGGCTATATTCGGGCAAAATCCGCTTCAAGTTAATCCAAATAAGGATTTTATGAAAATCGTGAAGAAACAGTATTTGCTGCTGCAAAGAGCTTTCAAAGTAATGAACAAGGAACGTGAAAGTGCGCTTTTAGCTGAAATCGGAAAACAAAACAAGGGCGGATGTCAGTACAAAGCAATTAGCCTATTGCAAAGATAGTGGTTTCTACGGCTAATCAGCCAAACCACAAATGTAAGAAGTGTGAACTGCAAAAAGATGCTCCGAAGACTGCTTAGCTAACTAACCTGCTGTGCATGCGGAAAGGGGCTAAAAAGAGAAGAAATAAGTATGCATCGAAAGAAGAAGGATGTATCTAAACATCTGAGAACGCAGTGATTTTACTACTAGAAACCCCATGTGTATTGCTTCGAGCCACAAGCACTGTCCCATATTTCTTTGAGCGTGGTGTTAAAGACCCATTGCTAACCATGATCCTTCGTGGCGCCAAAGTCGACTTTAGTATTATCTGAAAGTCGTTTTTGGCCTAGGTTCTATTTGTCTTGCTTTTCATTCGGCGCACAAAGGATCTTGGTTAGCAATGGGTCTTTAATGCGATTATTATGAGTATGATTTTACGGTACCCATGTCTCTTATTTGAAGGCAGTCATCCCGACATTCGTGATATGGTACCTTTACGTCTGAATTAAATATGTATATGTATTTTTTAGCTTTAAAACAGTAGTCTTGGTAATTAAATATCATGATATATAATGAAATGAAATAAACTTTTATTGTTTTCGATATTTTCCATTCAACTCTCTGTTTGCGGTGAAAGATGTTGCTAGCGGGTCCCAAGAAAGGTTCTAACAGGGAGCGAGCGCCTTCTAACGTTCGTGCAGTTGCTTCATGGGCGTTAAGAAACGCGGTAGTTGCTGTTCCTACACACAGATCAGTGTTCCTACAGCAATTTGTTCCTCCCTGTTTCCTTGTATCTCTGTGTCCTGCAAATTTTGAGTGACAATCTTCACGGGCATAGGGACACAGAGAGGAAAAATTGCTATATGAGGATCGGTTACGCACTGTCGACCTATCAACGCTCGCATACAGACGCTGTCGAGGAGATATGATTTTAACATTCAAAATTTTTAAAGGCCATATTGATATTGATTCGGAGATATTTTTCCAGCTGAACGACAATGTCACAAGAGGACACAGCCCCAAAATATATAAGAAAAGAGCAAACACAGCAGTTCGCAAAAACTTTTATTCACAGAGAGTTGTAAATAAATAGATGACCTTCCAGCTGCCATCGTCAAACTATCTTCAGTCCTGCAGTTTGAGAAAGCGTATGATAGACACATGAGCAACAATAAGTTTGTAGTTGTTTAGGGAAACTTTAAATAGGGCTACATAGGCTTTTTAGCCTTTCATACCCTTACATCTATATATCATATTATTATATTACAGGAACACGACTACCGCGTTTCTTAAAGCCCATGGTTGCTTTTTAGGAGCAGCAGTAACTTTATTGTTTTCGGATTCAAAGAAGGATGCCTTATTTGCTGAAGCGCACTTTGTATGTAAGGGAGGGGCTGGCAAATGTTTTAAGGGAGTCATAGGATTTCTCGAGCTCACAGACACCCCCCAGTAACGACCCCGCTGAAACGCTTCCCCGCCAAGGTGAAATGATGACCCGCCGAGAAAATTTGTTTCCCCGCCGAAATTTCGCTCTTCCCCGCCGTGATTTTGTGATCCCGGTCTAGAATTTATAATTGGGGAATTTTCCCCGCTGTCTTTTTAATGCCCGGCGGGGTCGTTACTGGGGGGTGTTCACAGACATTTTCAACCTCCCAAAGAAGGGATACACGTGCGTGCCAAATCGTGTTTAAGTCATTGCTGTAAGGCAGAAATATTACAGAAATTTGATCGTTACTTTAGGCCGTTTTTCAGGGTTTCTTGAAGGGGCTTTCTTGAGCATATCCCTGATTCGGAAAAGTGGCCGACTTCGTCCAGGTAGATTTTATAGTCAAATTCAATATGTCCGCTATTAAACAAGATATCTGCTAATATTATTGCTTTGATATCCAAGAAACAGTAGCCATGCCAACGGGAATTATTTTTTCTGACTCACCCGGTATAAACTTTAGACTTTGTCCCACTCTGTAACTATAAATAAACCCTTCCTGCAAAAGGTTGGCTACATTTGGAAATGTTCGTCGTCCAGTTGAAAACGAGACATTTCTACTCGAAAAGGAGGTTTCTCACTGACGTCCAAAGTATACAGACAACACTGTATTGACGGCCCTGTAAATAGTATGTTTTATTACAACGTGTTCTGTCAACAATCTGTTGATCAAATTAATGCTTGTTCTGGGAAAAACCGATACATCGAAGAAGACCTTTGCCTCCTGCGGGGGTGTTACTGACGTTCTTGCCTAAACTTGCATGTTGAGGATATTATAGGATTACACTGGGGAAATTCTTAGACAAAAGTCGAAAGCTTTGTTGAATGGGCCTAAATTCTTTTCGAATGACCTAGTCACGGCACTATCACGGGTACAATCTTGTGGAAGACGTCCAGAGCAGCTTGGGATTACACAGTAGCGACAGGAGGCCCTTCTTTTTGTGCGTTCAACTAAGATGAAAAGCTAAAACAAGGCATGGAGATACACTCCTTTTGATTTTACTTACATGTTTGATATCACAATAACTTTGAGCTTTGACTACTTCATGGCTCTATAGAACACGGGGTAGCAAATTACTCGCTGCTTACCAGAGTGACTTAGAATCTCGCATTTTTGTCTAACATTTGGAGTGATCTTGACTAAAATTGCTACTAACGTTTTTGCCCCCGTCTAAAAACTTTGATGAGTTTTTCTGTTGCAGTCAATATGCAAACTTTATCGAGAAAGACCCGGAAAGACGAAGGATTTGTCAACTTGAGGCCTTGCAGATTTGAGGAATCTCAAAACTTGTTGCATTAGGTGTATTTAAAGCTAATAGTTCGATTTTCAAAGATATCACAGAATTTTGGAGCTGTACTCCAGGAGATTTTCGATGACCAATATGACACACCGGTGTACTTCCTTAGCAAAGCTATTGGTATTATTGTTATGCAATGTTTACAGAAGTCAACAGATAAACTGCCCCGTGCGGCAAAATAAAGACCCACCGCTTGCGTTAAGAACATGCACTGGACAAGAGCGGACAACAGAACCTATGAGAGATCATCGTCCGGTTTACAACATGACAGGGAGAAACGCACTTAATCAGATTGGTGAAGTACAGAAAGAGCGTGGAGACTGTAAGAAATCTTACGCGGATGACAAGTTACACGTTCCATTATTAGCAATTCGTTTTGAAAGCAACACAACGTTTCGACGGCAAGCGGAACATGCTGTGCGCATAGCAAATCAGATGTCTTACCTTTTCACGCGCGGCTCATGCGGCGCGGAAAAGCAAAGATCAGTTTTTAATATCACAGATCATGAGCGATATATTTTTAGCGTCATAAAAAGCACATTTGAAGTTGATGATTTAGTTTTAGGCACTGGATTGTCTTTTCAACGCAACGTCCTCAGCGGTAAAGAATATTTCGCGCCTTATGTCCGCAGGTTATACAACCAGACCTACTTCACTGTTTGGGATCAAGGGAACAATATGGCTGCAGAACAGAATGCTTTTATCGACTATATCCACTCCATTGCTAACAAACGCTCATATTGGTGCGACACGTCCATCTATAAGCCGCGGAAAGGACCGCGCGAAGACTTTCAAGATGCTTATGTTACGCAGTCATTAGTGCAGTATAAAGATGGAGTGTGGGGTAGGCCCTATTTCGAATGTCAGTCATCAAAGAAATGGTTGGTGCCTTATGTTGTTCCGTTCTTTGGCGTCGATTACAAGGCAACTGGACACGATGTTTTGAAATTTATGTAAGTATTTAAACTTTCTTCTTACCAGTTTCTTAATATATCGTTGCTCAGTTTTCTTCCATGGGCTCTAGAAAACACGAATTTTTGTTTCATAAAGCAGTTAAATCTTTGCTGTGTCCCTGTACCCATGAAGGTTATTGTTCTTCAGGTACACAGGGAAGAACAAAACTGCCGCAGGAAGCAACAACAATACAACAGCTGTTTTTCTCTTGAAAAAATTGCGTTCCCTTATCAAAGTTGGACACAAAAACGTATGTACCATCAGAGGGCACAGGGCCACTGAGCTTCTCGAAAGCGCTCCTCAAAGTTAGATAATAAAAATGTTTCAGATTTTCCCCTAATGTTGATTTTCCCTTTGAATTTTTTCGAAGCTCTGGTAACCAGAGTACCTAAAAGTACCCTTTTCCTCAGTCGTGAAAGCTGAAACCTTTGATTTCTCTTTTAATGCTTCCATAAGCATGTTTAAAAGCCCCCTACCCTGAGTACCAGAGCCTCGAAAATAGTCAAAAGGAAAATTAAAGTCGAGGAAATGTTTGTTGGCTTTGGTACCCAGGTTAAAAGCACCCCTCTTATTCTGAAAACGGCCCCCCCCCGGAAAGTTGTCCTCCTCCTGTGTGCATCTTACGCGCCAGATTGTAGAAAGTCCTAATCTATATTTTGGGCACTGGAGACGTGCCGCCCCAAGAAAGTCCCTAACCAAAATCTGATCGGGGATGGCGCGATTATAAGCGGGGATGGCGCAATGGTAGTGCGCTTGACTACCAACCTGAGGGTTGATGGTTCGAGTCCCCGCCCTGCCGAACCTGCTACGTAGAGTGAGGAGAGTCGCCAACTCTCTGTAATTCCAGGCTAAAGGAATCGCGAGGTGTGGTCACATCGAGAGGAAGGACCAGGACACTGCTTCGATAAGCTTAGCTTCTCAGTATCCTAAAACTACCTTCGGATGCTAGGTAGCAATATATAAAAAAAAGCAAAGTCTTAGAGACTCAAGTGATGCATTAATTTCATGGCCTTGAAAAAATCGAGAACAATGGGGAACAGGCTGCTTTACGAATCGGGGTACAGGAGTATGTTTTTTTACCCAATCCATTGAGTTTTTATGTAGAAGAGCCTGCTTCGACTTTATATCCAGGGTAACTTTTACGTCTCTTTTTGGGTCAGTTTTTAATTTATATCATCATTTTATCGTTTTCAGTTCTTATGCGAATTGACTTTACAAGAATATGACCCTTATATGAAGTATCTTCCGTCAACAATTGCAGCATCATGCGTTTGTATAGCTTGCAGTACTCNCTCAGTGTCCTAAAACTACCTTCGGATGCTAGGTAGAAATATAGAAAAAAAAAAAAAAAACATCTGATCAAGTGCCCTCCTGTGGTTCCGAACATTGCTATGATTTATTTCTCAAAGTCAATCACTATATCTTTAGGGAACAGGGTTTTTCGTACACCTTCCTTGGAATCACAAAAAAATCACAGACACAAATCACAAAAATCGCAAAAAAATCAAACAAAAATCACGGAAAAAATCTCGCGATTTTAAAATCAGGAAAATCAAGTACACTATTTTGAGAAGTGATTTGCCTCTTGGGGAGCAAAGATGAATTTTCTGATTCGTTTTACAGGAAACAAGGGAAGAAGCAGAAAAATAACTGGGGAACACGGGAACTTTGACCCCCTTTGGAGGGCCTCATATCTCCCTTTTCATTTCTGTTTTTCCTATCACTGTAAAGACGGTGTAATACGTTCCCTTTCTGCTGTTGGACAACATTTTGTAAAAAGATGGATCATTAGATCAAAGTTCAATGCAGAACGTTGTGATTTGTTTATGATTTAACAGTGAACTTTCACACTTGCTTCCAAAATCGTAGACGATAGCAAAATACAAAATATAGAGAGAGAAAAACAGTTTTATAAGCTTATCTTACAAGGTTTTTTAAGTTCTCCCATTCTTTGAGAGACTTAAAGCAGCTAAAACTGAAGCAAGTTTATATGAAGTCCAGGTGAGAAACGAAGAATTTCTGTTTAAATATTTTACTTTGCAAACAGAAACATTAGAGAGTCGAAGACAATGAGGTTCAATTTATCCTGCTAAGTCATTCGCAAACGTGGAGGTGGAGTGCATCGGGAAAAGATCTTTCCAAATTCAGACGTGTGCAAATAGAGGACCAGAGCACAGTAAACAATATTCCATTTCTGGTGATTGTCAAACTTGTCATCCGCCCACTTGTATGACAAACTGCTTGATACTAAACTTTAGCTTGTCGTGATTCTAAAACGGAAGAGAAGAGGCGTTTTTAACACGAAGATATTCGCCAGGAGATTTTGAATTCCTGGTTTTTGCAGAGCGAAGAAATGAAGTCGAAGATCTGAAGATATTGCAGTGCAGGACCTCAAGAGGAATCTTACTTGTTTCTAAATTTTTGTGACGACTGGTTTGCAAAGCAGTAAAATTTTGCAGACAAGTATTGGATACATAGACTGACCGATATTGCATTCATTTAGGCCAAATTAAATCCAACTAAGATAAACAGTGTTTACTTGATGCAATGTTTTATGCATTTTATTAATATTTGTAGTGACAATCGTGGGGAAGAATTATTTTGATCACAGACAAACAAAGAAACAATGACACGATCGGAGAGAAACGAGTTCACGTTTCGTGCGAGAACAAATTCTTGTCACAAATTGATATATTTTGCTGTTTTGCTTTGTGCAATGGTTTCGATCTCATTTTCAACCGATAAGCATCATCCAAGCTCCAAGATTTGCCCGCTAGTGCACGGCGACGGACACCCACCTCCGGAAATCTTTTGCAACGGGAGGAATCGATCGAATTACACGGTTTGGGACACTAGGGCCGTTTTTAACATGACCGCGCGGACAGCATTCGGCGTAATAACTGCCATTCACAAAGCAGAAGGAGACTGCAGTAAAGCGGTCCTTGCCGGAGAGAAAGAAATACCAATACTGAATATACGATTCGAGAGTAGTTTATTCCAGCAGACCGCTAACGTTGCAATCCGCACGGCAAATATTGTATCTGATATACTGACGCGCGGTGCATGCGCTGGTGATTTTGATAACCCTCGATTTCATGGCAACCCGACGTGGAATATGAGTGACGATTTTTTGTACAGTGTTGTAAAAAGCAACATGCAGCATAATGTATATATGTTAGGAAGCGGAATTTGGTTCTTGAACGGCAAATATAAAAACAGAACGTACTTTGCTCCGTACGCGTACCGGAAGCGAGGAGACGCTTACCTCCGCATTAAAGACTTGTCCACTACTTGGGGTAAAGCTCATACCAATTTCTTGACTTTTCTTGAAGGAGTTGCAAAGAACAGAACTTTTATGTGCAAGTCGAGTTATTTCACGCCAAGAATAAATGACACAACTGATTCTAAGCCGCGGCATGTCACGCATCCGGTAGCAGATCAAAGCGACAGTATGTGGGGTAGGCCATATTTTGAATGCAGTACGACCAAATCTTGGATTGTTGGGTTTTTCGTGCCGTTCTTCTTTACAAGATTTGACAGACCTGCGGACGATCCTTTGGAAATGATGTAAGTATTCACGAACGTAGGAATTTGCCAACGGTTGGGATTTGCTGCACGGCATTTTTCCGTGCGCTGATTTGCTGTGTGATCCAATAAAAAGTGAAACTTTTCGAAAACCCACCAAAATTTGATTATTGTACCGATCTTTAAATTTTCTATTTGTGTATTTTTGTCAAGGACCAAATTAGTTTAACATGTGGTCATTATTTCATTCTTTCAGGAGCACTCTCCTTCGCAGAGGCTTTGCTCCTTCGGAGCTTCACGTTCTGCTCGTTTGCAAACAACAGCCTCTGCGACGGAGAGTGTTTCAGGAGAGAGACCCTCGAAATTACGACATAAAAAATCATGTTTTGAGCAATATGATTTTGAAAAATATTATATTTTTAGCCAAAAAGCTATTTCTTGCGACTTCATATGAAAGGAAAGTTATGGTTCTAGTACATGATAACATAAGGGCTTTTTCAAGGATAGAAGCAACCAATTTAAGTGGTGGTAGGGGATAAAAAATCAACTTAATAATCATTTCTTATCATTTCAGAGTATGAAAGGTACATTTTAATTTTCAATTTACTTTTGTTATGCTCACTCGTATGAGTTCACATCTAAATGTTATATATACAAGGTTTATAGATATGTTTTTTAATTTAGGCTTCTTTTGACAGGTCAATTTGTAAAACAGTTAGTTATAACTGAAATCTGTAACCTGTATAAATATTGTAAAATGAAATGAAAATGAAATGCATCGAAAACAGACAAATTTCCCCAAATTCGATGCAATTTCAAGACATTGCAATAGCTCTGAAATTGGTTGGGTTCTTGACAAAAGTGCACAAAAAGACGTTATTCATGATCAGTAATATAACCATATCTTGATCATCTTTAAAAAAGTTTCACTTTTTTGGGTCACCCTGTAGGATTTAGTAACGTAATAACGCGCGGGATCGACGTGTAAAAAAATTGTAGCCTGCGTGCAGACTTTGTCTCTTTCTTTCCCCTCCTCCCCAGTGACCAACAAAGTCTGCACGCAGGCCCTCTCTATTAAGCCCCCCCCCCCCACTTATATCAAATGCAAGAGGATACCAAATATTTTCCGTTTTCTATTTAAAACAAGTTTGGATGTTAATTTTGATATGGTTTGGGCGTTGAATTTGTATATTTGACTCGTAAAAGTTTATGTTGATTCCGCAAAATATGAGGTAACAGACCTAAAAAGCTATCGCTGATAGCCTTGTCATTTGACTTTGTAAATAAGCCCCCCTCTCTAATAAGCCCCCCTCTCTTTTAAGCCCCCCTCTGGAGTCTCCGACAAATTTAAATAAGCCCCCCCGGGGCTTAATAGAGCCTTTACGGTAAATGTGCGCTTTAGAGGTTTTACCAACTCTGTTAGGCCCTTTCCACAGAGAGGTGTGTTTAATTTGTTAGCCAATCAAAATTTAGTGTCTCTGCTGTATCGATTGTTGGGAAGGTTTTCTCTCTCTGAACAACTTCATATCAAAAGTGAAGAGCATAATATATAATAACTACTTCCTGATGATTCGAAGAAAACTTAAATCCACTTTTCAATGATGGAAGACAGACCACGTGTATGACAAACCAAATATTATATAATGCACCATTTCCTTACGGAAGGGCAGATGCATTCTCGAGTTGAAGTGAAGATTTTTCTTTAGTGCAAGAAGAATTTGAGTCAGTCGAGGAAGAAACGTTGAAAACAACCTCCACGAAAAAAAGCCTTCTTTGTATTCTACAACTTCCAAAAACTCTGGATTGCTTTATTTTGTCAGCGTGTTTAATAGATGAAGTCTTAGTAACAGCCATCAATTTAGGCCCAGTGTTACGAGAGGATAAATTTCCAACAAGGCAGCAAAGTTTGAAGGATTTAAGGCGTTTGGTTGCGTAGCAAGATAATTCTGATAAAAGACAATCTCAAGTTCATAAAGTCAAACGAAAGACAAAATGGCTCATCTGTGGAGGAAAGATGTCAGGTTTCAAGGACTGATCAGCCTCCGTCACATGCCTTTAGTGTTCACTTTTCTACTCAGTTCGTTGCTGTGTGTCGTTTCAGTCAAGGGAAGTCAGCAAAATGCCCAACTTTGCCCTCTCGTGCACAGCAAAGGACGCCCACCACAAAAAGCGTTTTGCAATGGGCGAAGCCGCACCAACTATAAACTTTGGGACACGCGGCCATTTAAAGATATGACGTACCACGAAGCATTTGCCATTATTAACGCTATTCACGAAGCAAAAGGAAACTGCAGTAAAGACATACCTGTACTGAACATTCGATTTAAGGGAAATGCATTTCAAGAGATCGCAGATGTGGCAATCCACATGGCAAACCTTATGTCAGAATTACTGACGCGCGGTGCATGCGCTGGAAATTTGGACGACCCAATATTTTATGGTAATCCAACCTGGAATCTGACTGATGAGTTTGTATTTGCTACTGTCAAAAGCAATTTGCAACAATATGGGTATATGTACGGAGCGTCACTTTGGTTCTTGAAAAATAAATACAAAAATGACACATATTTTGCACCGTACGTGTACCGCGAGAGGGGCAGCAACTACGTGCTCATGAAAGACTTAGCGACAGATTTTAAGCCAGTGCATACGAATTTCTTGACTTATCTTGAAAGCATTGGGAGAACGCGGACATTCATGTGCAACTCAAGTTTTTACACGCCAAGGAAAAATAACACTGCTGATTATGCCGTGCGGCGGGTAACGCATCCCGTTGTCGATTCCACTGATAGTTTTTGGTCGAGACCATATTTTGAATGCAGCACATCAAAATCATGGGTACTTGGGTACTGGGCTCCGTTCTTCGCCATGCGGTATGACAGACCTGCGAACGATCCCTTGGAAATGATGTAAGTTAGATATGCCTGGTNTACTTGCTTATGTAATATTGTATATAAATTGTTTTAACGTTGGAATTAATTAGCTACTATTTATTTAGCTATTGTATTTTTAATCCAACGATAAATAAATCGATAATAAACTACGTGCTCATGAAAGACTTAGCGACAGATTTTAAGCCAGTGCATACGAATTTCTTGACTTATCTTGAAAGCATTGGGAGAACGCGGACATTCATGTGCAACTCAAGTTTTTACACGCCAAGGAAAAATAACACTGCTGATTATGCCGTGCGGCGGGTAACGCATCCCGTTGTCGATTCCACTGATAGTTTTTGGTCGAGACCATATTTTGAATGCAGCACATCAAAATCATGGGTACTTGGGTACTGGGCTCCGTTCTTCGCCATGCGGTATGACAGACCTGCGAACGATCCCTTGGAAATGATGTAAGTTAGATATGCCTGGTGAGTTAAAGAACGCCACCTATTGACAGCTTTCATTTAGCACAATTCTGAAGTTTTATTAGCTAATTTTTTTGTCATTACTTTGTTTTAAAGGGAATAACCTGAGTTAAAAGATGAGATATCATAGGTTTATAAATAGCCTATTGTATTTGCTAATCCAGCAAGTGGGCAAAGAAAGCAAAGCCAAAGAAAACAATTGAGTGTTTTGGTTTTTCTTTATCCTATTTATAGACGGGCGCCTTATAGCTCAGGTCACTCACTTTAAGTTGGCTTGTAAGATTTGTAGCAATATTGCAGCTAATTTAGGCCTACTATACATGCCGCATCCAGGCATGGGACCCCTAGTTTAACCCCAGTTTAACGTCCCTTCCGAAGGACGGCGAAGTGCGTTGCATGGTCAGGCATCTATCTGGAAGGTCACCCATCCGGATTTTGACGGCACGCGACCAAGGTTAACTTCAGTTACCTAACGGAAAATGTAGAAGCCGCTCGGCCACTCACCCTGGTTTTCAGCAGAAGTCCATTCCATCTGAATTCTTTAATATGGTTGATATCTCAAGGTCATGTGCAAAGCTAAAGAAAACGTGAAATCGTAAAGTTAAGAATCTTAACGATGTCTTTTATAGCCTATGGCTCAAAATACCGATATTCAAGTTATTATTTCAAAGTTTTTCGCATAATTCAGCACAATTTTTATTAAAAACTAAAATCTTTGACATGACTGAAAAAGGAGAAATTTTATAGATCAGTGGCAAAACCAAATTTGCGGATTTTTCAGATGTCGAAACTTTTTTCTGACTCACCCGATTGTCTAGTATCTACCTAGAAGGAAATGGTATGAAAGACTTGCCGTTCCGTATCTATCGTCCTACAAATACCGCACGGCATCGTCCTAAATGCCTCTTGAACATTCTGAAATGAAGGATTAATCTTGTAAGGCGTCGAGCTGCTTCCTGCTCCAACCAGCCATGAGAACAGTTTCCCAAAGAGTGGGTCGTCAAAAATCCTTTGACAGTGTTTTGGTAACGACAACAGCGAGTGCAATTTATTTCATTGGCTGATTGCTGTTCATTGAGTCATTCATTCATTCATTCATTCGCTCACTCACTCACTCACTCACTCATTCATTCATTCATTCCTTCTTTCATTTATTCATTTGTTCATTTCATCTGATATTGGCACTGATCTGATCAGTGGACATTGGTCACGAAACATCATAAGATATGATCTTAGAAAACACCAAGGATAAGCAGCTTTGAGTTTTGCAGTTTTCGTTCCTTCCGAATTTTCTCAGACAATCTTCTTTGGCCAGTGTCAGATGAAAAAATAGCGAATAGTCTGATTGCCATAATAATTGCTAAGTCATCAGGTGTATCTTGGGCAGAACTACACAAAAACAACAGACCTTTTTACAATTGTCTAGACTTCGAATATCGACGATTTACCAGATTGAACCGCTCGATCCAAACCTCAAATCTGGTCAAGGTTTATTGATGAATCCCTGATGCCTCCTGCTTAGTTTTGTAAGACATTTCTTATCATATTAAACATTCTTTTGCAGGGGTGTCGCTTCAGTCGACATTGATTTGAGTAAAGTGGACATCAACCAATGTGATCCAGACGGAATGTCAAGTTTCACTTACAAGATTTTTGCTGGAACTCATCACTGTCATAATAAGACTTCAAAGGTAATTGCATACACTGTGTCTGTTACGAACCAGTTTGTTTAGAAATGAGACCCTTTAAAGAACGCCGGTCAGCCAGCATCCTTTGCGGTCGCGCTTTGCAGAGAATGTTGTCATATGAAAATGGCCCCCGCAGTCGAAAGGCAACAAGCGAAGCGCGCAAAGGATGCTGGTTGATTGGCGTTCTTTAAAGGGTATGCGGAACATGAAATAACTGTATTCTAAGAAGAAATAATCTGAACTCATCCTTCTCTGTTAATCTTTTAATCTTCTTATAACACAATAAATGTATAGTAAATGTATCTATGTTACTAAAGACTATACCAAAATCTGTCAATTTTTATTTTCGATTCAAGCAATCGTCATATCTCCGATCAAGCGGTTCTCCCTAAGGAGAGACCAACAGAAGCTTTGGTATAGCCTTTAGTATCTGTATTGTTATTTGTCAAGATCATTAAGGGTAGCCATGCCCATCATGCTCCCAATGGTATCGTCTTTGTAAATATGTTTTTGTTAAATTGTACATTTTTAGATTGNACTAAAGACTATACCAAAATCTGTCAATTTTTATTTTCGATTCAAGCAATCGTCATATCTCCGATCAAGCGGTTCTCCCTAAGGAGAGACCAACAGAAGCTTTGGTATAGCCTTTAGTATCTGTATTGTTATTTGTCAAGATCATTAAGGGTAGCCATGCCCATCATGCTCCCAATGGTATCGTCTTTGTAAATATGTTTTTGTTAAATTGTACATTTTTAGATTGTGTATAAAAAAAAATAATCTTAACCTTTCTGCTTTCATTTAATACCAGATAAAATGACTCACTCATAAATGAACTATAAGATATTATGGCTCAATGAATATTTGAAATGCGAAATATTGAAAAAATTTGACTTTCTGAAGAAAATCCCATATAAAATCGGAACAGAGTGACCGATTTCAGTCAGGAAAAAATCTAAAAATATTTGAACATATTGGCTATTAAATAAGATATCAAAATCTATTATTGCTTTGATATTCGGGAAACAGTAACAAACAGAAAAAATGTAAAACGAAAACGAGGCCACGTTTGAAACCGGTCAGTTTCCGCTTCGAGAATCAGTCAGAAAAGCGGCCTAAACGAAGCTGCGAGAAAAGGCCAGCCTCGTTTTGCATTTTTTCTCTTTGTTGGAAACAGTAGCCTTTCAAATTGTCACATTATCGAATCTAAGCAACAGCGATAAGTACCGGGTGTCCCAAAAATGTACTCCTGTTTGAAAAATCACCAAAATTTGATCACAAGGCCGATCTTAAAATTTCTTTTTTTGGCAAGTAGATCAAAGACCAGCTTATTTTCCCAGGTATAGCTGATCTTGTGATTGGTTTTAAAATTAGCACATTTAGCTCTTTTTAGGGCTGCCTGGTTTTGAAGCATGCTGCAAAAAGCACTGATGATTACCAGATTAATTTCTTTTTGTATATTAAGCTTCTAGTTTGGTCATAAATGTCGGAAAGAAACCCAAACTATCATTGTAGACTTGAAAGATAATGAAAAATCTCAAAATAATGGCTGCTAGGCAAGATTTACGACATTTCTTAAAGACTATAGCTCAGAATAAGGTTTTTAAACCTGTAATGTTATCCCCTTTAAGTAATGAAAACAACATTTTATCATCTTTAAATGTATTTTGGTCATTGACAAAAGAGATCAAAAAGAAAATTTTATGATAGGTTTGATAATCGAGTTTTGGTGATTTTTTAAACAGGAGTACTTTTTTATGGGGCACCCGGTAGCTCTCCCATTGTAAGGTTGCGTCAGACTGTCAGTCCTAGAGAAAAGGCAGAAACTCCCATCACACATAGCCAAATCTTAAATCCTCTCTAACATAGATGATTCTGTTTTTTATCTTAATTTTCTCCTTTCAGTGCGTTCATATTCCTGAGAAAGGTTTCAGCGTTGGCTCATACAAATGCGTCTGCAGGAAAGGCTACTATTTTCCAGAAAAAGATGCCAAATTTAAGTTCTTCAATGGGACAGAGATCGAGAAGCATTTCAGTAGTAATATATCGCATAACAACCCTTACGAATTTGCTTGCCTGGCATGCAAGAAAGGATGCCAGACCTGTGTTGACAGCAGTCCTTGCATCGTTGAAACGGACGAAACTATCAAATGGACTGTCTTGGGATTTTCTGTGTTTTGCATTCTTATGGTCATCGGGATATCGATCTTTGTTTGGCGTTGCAGAGAGCTCCAGGTATGGAATTTTTGTCATACTTAAAGTAAAGAATGGACTTGCCCAAGTCTCTTCCGTACCTGAAACCTATTCCTTTTCCCCCTCCTTCGCAGAGACTTTCCCTTCCCTCCTAGGCAGGGTAAACAATTTTTAGGTGGCAGTTTTTTAGGTATAAAGAGGAGAGACTTGGGGCAAGTCCAGGTAAAGAAGTGTTTTATTATATTTAATCTTCCAGATCTTTCCATCCTGTAGAAGATAGTGTTCCAATGAAAACCTTTTTCTGGTAAAATCGTCCACGAAAGGGTCTTATCTTTTGGAATTTTATTGATCAAATCGAGAAAGCTGTACATGAATTGTTTTAGACACAAAAAACTGTTTGTGAATTGCAATGCATATTAAGGCTCTGAATTAAATACCGGGTGACCCAACAAAAAAGTGAACAATTTTTTAAAAATCACTAAAATTCGATGTTACTATTACTGACCTTGAAAATTTCTTTATTTGCATTTTTTCAAGGAGCAAATTAGTTATCTGAGTGATATTGCACGTTGAGATTGATCGAAGTTGGGCCTGGTTTTAAAGCATCTTCCGAAATCGCAAGAGATGATTACCAAATTGAATTTTTACTCGAAATACCAGTTAAATTGGTTCCTGATGTCCTTAGTAAAGCTTTTATATCATGTAGGACCTGAACATTTATATGAAATCTCAAGACATAGCTTCTTGGCTAAAAGTACAATGTTTTATTTCATACTATTGCTCATAATATGGCCTTTCAAGCTATATTTTTACCATCAACATGTGCCGGCATCGTGTGAACGTAACCTTAATTTCAATATTTTGTTTTCCAGGTTGTAAAAAGTGCAAGCCCGCTNTTCCATCCTGTAGAAGATAGTGTTCCAATGAAAACCTTTTTCTGGTAAAATCGTCCACGAAAGGGTCTTATCTTTTGGAATTTTATTGATCAAATCGAGAAAGCTGTACATGAATTGTTTTAGACACAAAAAACTGTTTGTGAATTGCAATGCATATTAAGGCTCTGAATTAAATACCGGGTGACCCAACAAAAAAGTGAACAATTTTTTAAAAATCACCAAAATTCGATGTTATTATTACTGACCTTGAAAATTTCTTTATTTGCATTTTTTTCAAGGAGCAAATTAGTTATCTGAGTGATATTGCGCGTTGAGTTTGATCGAAGTTGGGCCTGGTTTTAAAGCATCTTCCGAAATCGCAAGAGATGATTACCAAATTGAATTTTTACTCGAAATACCAGTTAAATTGGTTCCTGATGTCCTTAGTAAAGCTTTTATATCATGTAGGACCTGAACATTTATATGAAATCTCAAGACATAGCTTCTTGGCTAAAAGTACAATGTTTTGTAACATACTATTGCTCATAATATGGCCTTTCAAGCTATATTTTTACCATCAACATGTGCCGGCATCGTGTGAACGTAACCTTAATTTCAATATTTTGTTTTCCAGGTTGTAAAAAGTGCAAGCCCGCTGTTCCTGATGATCAGTTTGTTCGGAGCTGGTCTTATGTATTTAGAGGTAAGACTGAGGACATCTTATTTTGAGCAATTTCCTGAAGTTTTGTCACAATTAGGTGTATGTAAACTAATAAATATTAAAAAATACAACAATTTACAAGAGTATTGATTGAATGCCACGTTTCGAGCTTAATTCTTCATCGGTTTATTTTATTTAAGTTTGAATGAAAAAGGCCATGCAGTAGACTAGACTCAATACATGTCGTAGTTTCGCTCTTTTGACTGAACTAATAACGCTACAACTACACTGTAGCGACAACAACAACAGCAATTCAATTCAATGAGATGAGATGAGCGTAAGTTGAGGGCCTTATGCAGTGAGGCTACAGTAGCACCTTATTTGGCACCTTAGTGGTTAATCAGACCATTAACTGAGTGAGAATTGTATATGAGTTGAATGAACAGACTACTTCGCTTGACTGCTGTGGTTTTGACGTGTGATCGAAGTCCAGTTACTCGAACTGAGGCAAGCCTCGATTATGATCTGTAATGTAAATCTTTTGCTCCTGTCAGTACACCGGGTGGGTAAACAAACTCCGCACCTTTTGGAAAATCGTACAAGTTAATCTAATTGACAGATTTCACAGATTTTTGCTTTAATCTATTGATGAAAGTCGAAGTTAAATGTAGAGACCAAGTTTTTATGCAGGGCGATACGAAATGCACAGTTTCATTCTTCCAAATCCCCTCCAAATCACGAGATAATAACCCCGAGAAAATTGCAAGCGGTTGCAGGCAAGATAAAGCTGTGGGAGAAAGTTTGCAGAGGCTACAAAATAGGCAACAAAAATAGGATAACAGCAACCCCGTTCCCATGACCCAAAAAGAGGCTGTTAACAGGTGATGTGAATGAAGTGAACATTTATTGAGACTAGCCAGGAAGTTTTGAATGTCAGGGAAAGCTGAAGAGCAGGGCCAGTAAGATGTGACTAATTTCTCTGAAAGAACAAATACGGGTATAACTTGGGCCTAATCTTCATATTTGATACAGCCCTTGGTTTAGGTATCTATATGTGAACATTTAGTTGTCGAAAAAGCGATCAGAATATCCCATTTCAAGTTAGCTTTTTTAGGCCTAAAGAAAAGGCTTGCCAGTTTTTTACCTTCTAAACAGCCTGAACAGACCCTATGGTCTTCCGTTGTAAAATTTTGCATTTCTCGACGACAAAAAACTTATTCCAGACTCTCTCGTAGGTAAAACACAGACCAGCCTCTTGTCTAGGCCAAACGAAAGCTTTGAAACTGATATCAAGTTACGATCACGTTTTATGACACCTAATTGCGAACAGAGATACGTAACTTTGGTTTCTAAGTTAAAGTTAAACTTTCATCGATGGATAAAAGAAAACAATCTTCGAGATCGGTATATTAGATTAATTGCTACAGTTTTCAAAAAACGTGCGAGCTTATTTAGGAACCGGGTATGCACTTTACAAATTTGTTTTCTTTCTTTATTTCTACCTAGCAAGCATCCGAAAGTAGTTTTCGGAAAGTGAGAAGCCAAGCTTATCAAAGCAGTGTCCTGGTCGTTACTGTCAATGTGACCACACCTCGTGATTCATTTAGTCTGGATTTTCAGAGAGTTGACGACTCTCCTCGCTCTACCTAGCAGGCTTGACAGGGTGAGGACTCGAATCACCAATCTTCAGATTGGTAGTCAAGCTCGCTACCACTGAGCCAGCCATCTACACTGCAAAACTTTATAGAATAGGCGATTGTGCTAAAGATGGCATCAGGGAATTTTTTTACCATAATCCTTTGCGTTTAAAAGAATTTCGAGAGATTTGATTGGTCGATTTATCATGGAACGCAAAGGATCATGGTAAAAAATTCACTTACGCCATATATAGCGCAATCGTCTATTACTGAGTTTCTCTTTTGCAGGCAATCGCCTTGTACCAAAAGCCTTCTGATGAATGGTGTACCGTAGCACCGTGGTTACAGCACATGGGTTTCGCTCTGATGTATGGATCGCTTCTTTTGAAAACATGGAGGTGTGTCTTTCAGTTTATTCTTGAAGGTTTGCAGATCCTGGACCAAGTCTTAAGGTCTCGTATCCTTGTGAAATAGTCCTAATTGCCTTTGTCAATGTTTACGTTTGGTAGCGCATCGTTTAGAGTTTCCTTCAAATCATCTGTGCTCCTTCTGGTCCTTCATTCTCTTGAAAAACAAAAATTTGTTCAATAGAAACCAGGCTTAGCGCTTAAAAATGCAATCAAATGTAAGGTTTATACGAGGAAAATATAATATTTTCCTGGGCGTAATAGGCCTAGGCACATACGGGGATCTGCCATCAGAACATTTAAACTCTCACCCTGTTTCGTAGTAAAAATGTGGATATACCGGGTATCCCAAATAAAAGGTAACAGATTTGATCATGGCTAGCGATGCCAATTTAGCTCTAATCAATTTGCAATAACTTTTAAGCTAATCCTGAAATGTTAACTTGAACATAGGTACCTTGTTTATTGATATTGGTGCTTCCAAAGATGAACTATTATTTTTTCTAAATTTCAAATTTGACTCCACCTCCAAACCAGAGCTTTGGCGTTTTGGCCTAAGCAAATTCCTAAAGCACAACGAAATTAAGAAGAAAAATTAAACCAAAATTAAGAAATTCATAATAGGTGAGCTCTAGCAAATGCCGTATAATATAATGTAATTTTTGGTCAAAGTTTATCAAGGCTATTATTGATTTATTCGCTGTGCTTCAAGAATTTGCTTAGGACAAAACGGCAAAGCTCTGGTTTGGAGGCGAAAGCAAATTTAAACTTTTAAGATTAATGTTTCAACTTTGGAAGCACAAATATCACTCAGCAAGGTATCTATGTTCAAGTTAACTTTTCAGGATTAGTTTACAACTTATTGCGAATTGATTGGAGCTAAATCGGGATCGCTAGCCATGATCAAATCTGTTACATCTGAAAACTAGATCAATGCATTTTTTCTTCAAAATAAGAACCCAATACCAAAATCATGATGAAAAGTTTCTTACATAAAGGAGTAAATATTGCAGATTTCAGGCTGTAGGTTATTTGAGGAAGGTTCTTATATGTGGGTTTTTACTGTAGTGCATACATTTTTTGACTCACCTGATACTCTGCTTTGGAGTAAAATCCTGAAAAATTTCGACTTTTCAAAATACATTCTCCTTCGGTAGGTTCTTCTTCGGTAAAGTAAATAATTTCTTTATTCTTTTATTTCACAGGATCTCGTTAATTTTCAAAATCAGATCAGCAAAGAGAGTGAAGGTGGATGATTTTGGATTATTGCAAAGATTAGTTCCAATCGTCTTGATCTATGTCGTTTATCTTGTGATTNAAGTAGAGAAGACCTAATCGAGTCCGCGACCCCTTGTCATGACGCTCAAGTAGTGGGGCTCTACCTGGGATCGAACCCTGTCCGCCTGACTGTTCTGGCTGCAAAGTCAGAGGATTACACCACTGCGCCACAACACCTAGCAAGCATCCGAAAGTAGTTTTCGGAAAGTGAGAAGCCAAGCTTATCAAAGCAGTGTCCTGGTCGTTACTGTCAATGTGACCACACCTCGTGATTCATTTAGTCTGGATTTTCAGAGAGTTGACGACTCTCCTCGCTCTACCTAGCAGGCTTGACAGGGTGAGGACTCGAATCACCAATCTTCAGATTGGTAGTCAAGCTCGCTACCACTGAGCCAGCCATCTACACTGCAAAACTTTATAGAATAGGCAATTGTGCTAAAGATGGCATCAGGGAATTTTTTTACCATAATCCTTTGCGTTTAAAAGAATTTCGAGAGATTTGATTGGTCGATTTATCATGGAACGCAAAGGATCATGGTAAAAAATTCACTTACGCCATATATAGCGCAATCGTCTATTACTGAGTTTCTCTTTTGCAGGCAATCGCCTTGTACCAAAAGCCTTCTGATGAATGGTGTACAGTAGCACCGTGGTTACAGCACATGGGTTTCGCTCTTATGTATGGATCGCTTCTTTTGAAAACATGGAGGTATGTTAGACTGATGATATGAGTCAAAGTTCTTTTGAAAACATGGAGGTATGCAATCGAGGCTTTCGGAAATTAGTCTCAAAATAATGTATGTTTGATCATGAGTCCTTGTTTGAAGCGGAATGGGTATTGTGGGGGTATGGTTAGGGGGGAATGGAGCGAAAACAAGGACTCATGTAATAAGTCTAGAGGTATGTCTTTCAGTTTATTCTTGAAGGTTTGCAGATCCTGGACCAAGTCATAAGGTCTCGTATCATTGTGAAATAGTCCTAATTGCCTTTGTCAATGTTTACATTTGGTAGCGCATCGTTTAGAGTTTCCTTCAAATCATCTGTGCTCCTTCTGGTCCTTCATTCTCTTGAAAAACAAAAATTTGTTCAATGGAAACCAGGCTTAGCGCTTAAAAATGCAATCAAATGTAAGGTTTATACGAGGAAAATATAATATTTTCCTGGGCGTAATAGGCCTAGGCACATACGGGGATCTGCCATCAGAACATTTAAACTCTCACTCTGTTTCGTAGTAAAAATGTGGATATACCGGGTATACCAAATAAAAGGTAACAGATTTGATCAGGGCTAGCGATGCCAATTTAGCTCTAATCAATTTGCAATAACTTTTAAGCTAATCCTGAAATGTTAACTTGAACATAGGTACCTTGTTTATTGATATTGGTGCTTCCAAAGATGAACTGTTATTTTCTAAATTTCAAATTTGACTCCAGCTCCAAACCAGAGCTTTGGCATTTTGGCCTAAGCAAAATCCTGAACCACAACGAAATTAAGAATAAAAATTAACCAAAATTAAGAAATGCATAATAGGTGAGCTCTAGCAAATGCCGCTGTGCTTGAAGAATTTGCTTATGACAAAACGGCAAAGCTCTGGTTTGGAGGCGAAAGCAAATTTAAACTTTTAAGATTAATGTTTCAACTTTGGAAACACAAATATCACTCAGCAAGGTATCTATTTTAAAGTTAACTTTTCAGGATTAGTTTACAACTTATTGCGAATTGATTGAAGCTAAATCGGGATCGCTAGCCATGATCAAATCTGTTACATCTGAAAACTAGATCAATGCATTTTTTCTTCAAAATAAGAACCCAATACCAAAATCATGATGAAAAGGTTCTTACATAAAGGAGTAAATATTGCAGATTTCAGGCTGTAGGTTATTTGAGGAAGGTTCTTATATGTGGGTTTTTACTGTAGTGCATACATTTTTTGACTCACCCGATACTCTGCTTTGGAGTAAAGTCCTGAAAAATGTCGACTTTTCAAAATACATTCTCCTTCGGTAGGTTCTTCTTCGGTAAAGTAAATAATTTCTTTTATTCTTTTATTTCACAGGATCTCGTTAATTTTCAAAATCAGATCAGCNCAAAATACATTCTCCTTCGGTAGGTTCTTCTTCGGTAAAGTAAATAATTTCTTTTATTCTTTTATTTCACAGGATCTCGTTAATTTTCAAAATCAGATCAGCAAAGAGAGTGAAGGTGGATGATTTTGGATTATTGCAAAGATTAGTTCCAATCGTCTTGATCTATGTCGTTTATCTTGTGATTTGGACTGTTGCGAAACAACCCACAAAACACGAGTACAAAACAAAGGATAATTTGAAAGCCGTAGCTTGCTCGGAAGATTGGTGGAATCACTCATTGCTCATCAGTGAGTATTTTTTCATTCGATTTACAGTTCTTTAATGTATTGATGCTCTGATAGAGAGGGGGTGGTGGTTGCTCCCTTGCCCCCTTCTTAAAAAGTAGCATGCTCCTTTGATCCTTTCAAAATTAGCCTGTTATCCCCAGTAATTTCTATAATGCTTCTATTCTTCGTTCAGGGCCGAAGCCAGCAGGCCAGCAGCCGTTTGTCGGAAATTTCACTCTACCTGTCGGATTTTTTCGTGATTTACAGGTCCACCTTTAAAAGATTTTGTCGGAGAAATGATGCATTGAATTTTGAATATGAATTTTGAATATGCAGCATCTTTTTGCTTCATATTCACTACATTTGAAGGATTCAAGGTTGGATTGCAAAATAATTCCAAATTTTGGTTATTGAAGGAGTACATCAGTCATTTGACGCATGATTTAAACGTATGTTCCTACAACTTGCGTTGTTGATGTTGTTGTTGTTGCGTTTGTCGTCGGAAAATTTTGGTTCTTTGCCCCCCTATGAATTCATGGCTGGTATTGGCCCTGTCTTCGTTCAAATTTAAAAATGTAAATACAAAAATGGCCCCTTAGATGATTATTTATTTTTGACACACAATGTATTTTGTTTATATTCGATATACAATTATTTTTTTGTCATGAGGCTCTGATAGGGGGGGAGGGAGGGGGGGGGGGAAGGTGGTCATAAATTTTATTATTTATTAAGCTTGAAAGTTTTCATGTGTCAAAGCCTGTCAAATGCCATTTTAATTTCTGAGATGGTTGTTATTTATTTCCTACAGGGAAAAGGATAATAAAATCATAGGTTGAACAAGGTTATATTTTTTATTTCAACCAGAAAGCTGCATCGTGAGGTTTTAGAGTCCTCCATGATACCAGAACTTTGCAGTCAAATTCGCATAAGTCAGACCGCTTTAGACCAGGGAAAGCTATCCGACTTGCACGAAGTCCGACTTATGAGAAATAATTTCAACAGAAAGATGTTGATACTTATCGAATATCTGACTTATGCAAGTCCAACTTCAACCTCGTACCCAGTATCAATGAAGGTTTTCCGAAAACTGCAACGCCTACTACGCCTACTACAACGCCTATCTGTCAAGGGCTTGCCTAGACTTACAACAGATACCCTTGGGACCCAGGTTGAGTCCGACTTATGCGAGTTTGATTGTACCAAGGACGTATGCGATTAGACTTTTTACCTGGAGTCTCTTGTTTCCCTGTGCTCTTTGACTTGAAGATGTCGCTTCGGTCAACAGATTGAGGAAGGTTTACCGCAGGGATACAAGGGACTTAGGTAATCGGTCTAGTAAGCGACCACGCTAATGGATGATGCGGGACATTTCTTGGATCTATCTCTTGTTATTTTTTATTTAGAATATTCTTCAAAGTCAAATAGAAACACAACTCTTTGAAACATTCAACTCGCATTTCATATGATATGAAAGCCGTTTCTGGCCTAGGTTCTCTTTGTCTTGCTTGTCATTCGGCGCACAAAGGATCATGGCTGATGATGGACCTTTAAGACGCCATTTCTTTTGATATTTAGTTGTTATTTGGATGTTATTTTGGGGTATCCATTTATGCTACGCTTTCAGGAAAAACTTCTACAAATTTCAGCGAAAGCAAAATTATTTTCTTCATATCTTGCTCTCATTTAAGAACTGCTTCTTATTCATTTTTCAGTTGATATTTTGATGTTGTTCTGGGGCATCCATTTATGCTACACTGTGAGGAAAGCACCAACAAAATTCAACGAAAGCAAATTCATTAGTTGGTCAATTTACAATATGACAGTTTGCATCGTTTTCATGAAGCTGATGAAGTAAGTGAACTCTATTTTCTTTACCTGGTGAGTCAAAAAAGTTTCCGCATTTGCGAAAATGTAGAATAATGGATTAATAGACAATAACGCTAAAGATGGCGGCTCCAAAGACTCCATTGTGTTTTGCTGCAAAGCATGCTGGTAAAAAGCTCCCTGACGACCACCTAACGACGTAAACATTCCAGTCTGTCGTTTCTACTAGCAAGCCTGAATACGAATCAACCTTGAATCGATCATACCATTATACCGTTCTATAGTCATTGAACATTTGTTTGATGTTTGAAAATGGTAATAAAATGGGATCTAATACACCACTTCGACGAACGGCCGCCATAATGGAAATTTTTCCAAATTTCATGATGCAAAATGTTCAACTCCAGGTTCGGATTCAGCACTCAAAATATAGTCTAGCTGCAACGTTTTCATACTCTTAGTCCTTGTTATATTGATGTTACGGGGCTATGATGTTTGTGATTTTATAAAGGATTTGACCGCAAAAATCATCATATCATATCATATCATATCATATCATATCATATCATCATTTATTTAAGCATGGTAGCCCACTCAGCAATGCTGGTTTACAAGGGGCCATGCGTCTAAAATACCAGAAAAAAATAAAATAAATAGTTACAACAAATCTAGACAAAGAAAACGAACATAATACCATAACCTACTCTACCCTACCCTACCATACCCAACCTTTCCCCACCNGTTTGTTGGTATTAATTAGCTGATTATATTTATTTATGAATAAAGCTAGAATATGTATCCAAGGTTAAATAGAGGATAAAAAAAAAAGCTCCCTCGCCCCCTTCTTAAAAAGTAGCATGCTCCTTTGATCCCTTCAAAATTAGCCTGGTATCCCCAGTAATTTCTATAATGCTTCTATTCTTCGTTCAAATTTAAAAATGTAAATACAAAAATGGCCCCTTAGATGATTATTTATTTTTGACATACAATGTATTTTTTTGATATTCGATATACAATTATTTTTTTGTCATGAGGCTCTGATAGGGGGGGGGAGGTGGTCATCAATTTGATTATTTTATTACTCTTGAAAGTTTTCATGTGTCAAATGCCAAATGCCAAATGTCAAATGCCTGTCAAATGCCATTTTAATTTCTGAGATGGTTGTTATTTATTTCCTACAGGGAAAAGGATGATAAAATCATAGGTTGAACAAGGTTATACTTTTTATTTCAACCAGAAAGCTGCATCGTGAGGTTTTAGAGTCCTCCATGATACCAGAACTTTGCAGTCAAATTCGCATAAGTCGGCCCCCTTCAGACCAGGGAAAACTATCCGACTTGCACGAAGTCCGACTAATGAGAAATAATTTCAACAGAAAGATGCTGATACTTATAGAATATCTGACTTATGCAAGTCCAACTTCAACCTCGTACCCAGTATCAATGAAGGTTTTCCGAAAACTGCAACGCCTACTACGCCTACTACAACGCCTATCTGTCTAGGGCTTGCCTAGACTTACAACAGATACCCTTGGGACCCAGGTTGAGTCCGACTTATGCGAGTTTGATTGTACCAAGGACGTATGCGATTAGACTTTTTACCTGGAGTCTCTTGTTTCCCTGTGCTCTTTGACTTGATGATGTCGCTTCGGTCAACAGATTGAGGAAGGTTTACCGCAGGGATACAAGGGACTTAGGTAATCGGGCTAGTAAGCGACCACGCTAATGGATGATGCGGGACATTTATTGGATCTATCTCTTGTTATTTTTTATTTAGAATATTCTTCAAAGTCATATATAGCCCGTAAAATAGAAACACAACTCTTTGAAACATTCAACTCGCATTTAAAGGCCCATTGCTAACCATGATCCTCTGTGGCGCCAAAGGCAACTTTCATATGATATGAAAGCCGTTTCTGGCCTAGGTTCTCTTTGTCTTGCTTGTCATTCGGCGCACAAAGGATCACGGTTGATAATGGACCTTTAAGACGCCATTTCTTTTGATATTTAGTTGTTATTTGGATGTTATTTTGGGGTACCCATTTATGCTACGCTTTCAGGAAAAACTTCTACAAATTTCAGCGAAAGCAAAACTATTCTCTTCAAATCTTGCTCTCATTTAAGACCTGCTTCTTATTCATTTTTCAGTTGATATTTTGATGTTGTTCTGGGGCATCCATTTATGCTACACTGTGAGGAAAGCACCAACAAAATTCAACGAAAGCAAATTCATTAGTTGGTCAATTTACAATATGACAGTTTGCATCGTTTTCATGAAGCTGATGAAGTAAGTGAACTCTATTTTCGTTACCGGGTGAGTCAAAAAAGTTTCCGCATTTGCGAAAATGTAGAATAACGGATTAATAGACAATAACGCTAAAGATGGCGGCTCCAAAGACTAAAATAATAATAATCATAATCATAATCATAATCAGTTTATTTAAAGTTGGCCTTAGGAGTTCCACAAGGCTCGGTTCTCGGTTTATTTAGTCTCCATTGTGTTTTGCTGCAAAGCATGCTGGTAAAAAGCTCCCTGACGACCACCTAACGACGTAAACATTCCAGTCTGCCGTTTCTGCTAGTAAGCTTGAATTCGAATCAACCTTGAATCGATCATACCGTTATACCCTGAAGGGAGGCTGAAGACACTGATTAGCCCTGGAATCGAGGTTGCGTTATACCGTTCTATAGTCATTGAACATTTGTTTGATGTTTGAAAATGGTAATAAAATGGGATCTAATACACCACTTCGACGAACGGCCGCCATAATGGAAATTTTTCCAAATTTCATGATACAAAATGTTCAACTCCAGATTCGGATTCAGCACTCAAAATATAGTTTAGCTGCAACGTTTCATCCTCTTAGTCCTTGTTATATTGATTTTACGGTGCTGTAATGTTTGTGATTTTATAACGGATTTGACCGCAAAAATCGTTCGGGGTAAGTTAAACTATTACATCCAAACATTGTTCACGTTAAAATCCCTTATATAATACATAGCTTTCTATCACCGTAAAATCAATATAACAAAAACTACGAACATGAAACGTTGCAGCTAGACTATTATTTGAGTACTGAATCCGAATCTCGAGTTGACATTTTTGTATCTTGAAATTTGGAAAAATTTCCATAATGGCGGCCGTTCGTCGAAGTGTATTGTGTCCAATTTTCAGTTTCCAAGTAAATCAAACATAATTTGAAAGTAGTATGGCCGTTTTAGGTGAGAAAATTATTCACATATATGTTAGGCTTTCAACTTTAAAGCTAGCTATACGCTTCCTTAAAATAGTGGATGGCATGATACAGGATTTTCCGTTTCGACAAACGTCAAAACTTTTTTCTCATCCGGTACCTTCTTTATATTTCAATTCTCCATGAGTGGGCTGCAATACAATTGAAAAAGATGTTGCAACCTACCGGACATTGACGCAGGAATCTTTAGTCAAACCCCAAAACCACTATTTACTCCCAGCAGTTATCAACAGTTATTGTAATTGTGGCAGCCCATTCATGCAAAAATAAATGAGAAACACTCACACTGGAGCGTCTAGCATTGGAGGTCCAATCATTCAAGTCAATAGCGATAACGACGACAATGGTAGCAAGGAGCCGTCGACATTCGATTTTCATATTTTTAGCGGTATTTGTCCGCTAACTTGAGACCTGCTTGAGACCCCCTCCTCCCTCCCCCAGCCACCCCTTAGCGGCCATGTCCTAAATTTGAGTAGAAAGCAAGGTCTACAACACTTAGGCCTAGGCTACGGGGAGCAAATTTGATCCTTGATATCTAAGTCTTGCTAGGTCGTCTCAATATACATTGAAAGTGAGGAAGATGCTCTCTGAATCTCAAGAATGACAAAGGTATTATGATAAGCGAAAATCGCTATGAATTTGAAGTAAAAATTTCGCTACAGAGATTTTCCTCCTTTCTTAGCGGCCCAACACCTAACCCCCTCTTCCCATTAACGGCAAAATGCCGCTCATAATAGGAACATCGATGTCGACGGCCCTTAATTCTGATGGTCTATGGTTTCGTTATCAATTTTGCTTGTTCCAGCTGCTGTCTGTGGGTCGTACATCTTGTTTGAAGCTGCCCACGGTTAACGGCTGGCGGGCGAGGGCCGGATACCAACAGTTACACATTTGTTTCCGGAAATATTTTGAACTTTTACTTTCGAGTCGGAAGGATGTTTCTGTGAAAAAATCCACGGCTTTCTTATTTCTGCGTTCAATGGGGATGGGATAGATCTATAGATTAATATTCATTGTCAGTTTCCAAACGAGCATAGCCTCCAAATCTTTGGCATCTTTAAAAAACACTGCACGAATGTTTAAAGCATCTTCTGGTTGATTTCATGTCTTGAAAGGAACTTCAAGTACTTTGCTATAATGTAACATTTCTGATATCTTGATTACTTTCAGAATTACAGTGTCTTCTTTGCTTGGGCCAGTTTTGAGAATGTGATATCATCAAATTGCTAAATCGTAAACTAGAAAAGCTACAGATTTCTGCTTACTGCCATATTATAGACCTTCATAAACTATGATTTTCTTGAAGATTGTACCGTTTTTCATATTTTAATTTAGGATCTACGATTTATATTAAAAATTTTGTCAAGACTTTTCACGAGTTCTTTTAATAAAAAGAAAACCGCTGTTATTCTGAAAATAATGAAGATATTAGAAATGCTACATGTAGGATTATAGCAACGTACCTGAAGTTCCTTTCAAGCCATAAAATAAAACGAAAGATGCATTAACCATCCATGCAATGTTTTTTAAAGATTTGGAGGCTATGCTTTCCAAACGAAGTTCGCCACAACAGAAGTCTGTGTTGATTAAAGTTAACCACCACTTCTTTTTTTGGGTCGTTTCAGTCGTTTGGGTCGCTAGGGTGGCTGGAAAACGCGTTGCTACTAAAGTCTGTCTCAAGTTAAGATGTTACGTGAAAATGTCCGCGAATAAAATCAATTGAAGTGTTTTGCATGACTGATTTTGCGTTATCGCAAATCTCACGTGACATCCAATGAGTCAAATCATTTTTCACAACGACCCACAAGACCCAAAATTCCCAGGGGAGGGGGGGTACTTAGTATATTTGTCCGACGGGGACGTGCCGTTTTTCAAGGTATCGTTTTCGCCTCTGGAATGGCCTACCAAACGAGCTGAAAGCAGCAGAAAACTTGAAAAGTTTTAAAAATCTGATAAAACGATGGGACGGACCCTCCTGTAAATGCAGTGCTTGTCATTGCCTGCCTAGTGTTACAAATTAGTGCCTGTCAGTGCAATTTAATTTTATGATTTACAAAACAAAAACAAATTTAATTTACTTCCTGTAGTTATATTCGATTTTGATTAGTTAACTTTGTATATATGTATATATGTGTATATATTGTTAGCTATAGTAGTTAATCGAATCAAAATAAATTTACATACATACATACATACTTCTTTCGATAGATACTCATGTCTGCTCTTAAAAATCATTTCTGGCATGCACAACGAGCGAGCTAGCTATCTGGGTTTCAGAACAAATTTTGGGGCTTGCCTTGTTTTGAAAAGAAATATCTGTCTTTAGAGACTGTCCAGAAAATGTATTTAGGCATAGCAGAACCACATATTAGGTACTGTTGCTCGGTCTGGGGTCAGGGGTGGCGCCAGGAATCTTCCGACGGAGGGGCTGGAACTTCCGACAGGGGGGCTAAAACGGCAAAAAAAATGCTGTTTTCCTACGTCATTTTGCCAAATTTGCTCCGACAATAGCCCAAAATTTCCTCCGACGGGGGGGCTGAATGCTTCCGACAGGGGGGCTGTAGCCCCCCTAGCCCTCCCCTGGCGCCACCCCTGTCTGGGGTTGCGCTGGTGATACCATCATACAAAAACTTCAAAAGCTACAAAATCGAGCTGCTCTTATTGTGACAAACAGTCCTTTCGATAAAAGATCGCTGCCGCTGATAGCTCAACTCGGGTGGCTAAATGTGAAAGAAATGGTTGATTTTGAAACAGCTACCATTGTTTATAAATCCCTTCATGGACTAGCACCTCCTTATATGCAGGACATGTTTCACAAACTGTCTGATTCAAGGAATCGAGTCCTACGGAATACTGAAACAANCTGTTTTCCTACGTCATTTTGCCAAATTTGCTCCGACAATAGCCCAAAATTTCCTCCGACGGGGGGGCTGAATGCTTCCGACAGGGGGGCTGTAGCCCCCCTAGCCCTCCCCTGGCGCCACCCCTGTCTGGGGTTGCGCTGGTGATACCATCATACAAAAACTTCAAAAGCTACAAAATCGAGCTGCTCTTATTGTGACAAACAGTCCTTTCGATAAAAGATCGCTGCCGCTGATAGCTCAACTCGGGTGGCTAAATGTGAAAGAAATGGTTGATTTTGAAACAGCTACCATTGTTTATAAATCCCTTCATGGACTAGCACCTCCTTATATGCAGGACATGTTTCACAAACTGTCTGATTCAAGGAATCGAGTCCTACGGAATACTGAAACAAATCTTAGGATCCCACTATGTAAAACATCTAATGGGCAACGTAGCTTTTCATATCGTGGAGTGACTGTTTGGAATCAATTGAGCTCCGAAATCAAAACCGCCCCATCGCTGGCGATTTTCAAAAACAGGCTAAAAACGTTTTTTAAAAGTAATAGACATATTCAAAAATGAATATCACACATCGAACATAGAGTTTGGTCAATTTTCCTTTCTTAGAATTGAGATTTTCTTTTTTACGCTTATTTTATAGCTTATAATCTAATCATAGAAACATAAATTGTTATTAGTTTAGGTTTTTAGCAGGGCACATTGTAAATCAGTTTATTCTTTTATAACTGAATGTATTACCCTGCGTAAATGATTAAAAATGAACAAAAATGAAAAATTTTTGTTTATGATTTGACCAACCAGGTGAATAATTCCCTTTGTCTGAAATCGCAAATCGCTTTGTACTGGGGTGTCAATCAAATCAACGATGCTATTGTTACGCTATTTGCCATTGTTTTCTCTGGCAGGTTAAGGGTAGCATTGGTTCCAAATCTTTAAATCTGCGCATAAAAGTTTGATGTAAAATTCTATGATAAATTTCTTTTAATTGCATGGCTTGACAGAAACTTTAGCTACTTTGCTAAACAAGGACAGATTTTGTAACGCAATAGCATCAATTGCCTTTGATTGACACCGCAATTCAAAGCGATTGGCGATTGCAGACAAAAGAAATTCTCTCCACCAGTAATTCAAAACAAACAAAAACGCAAAGTTGCTGTGAAACCCAGACAGCTAGCTTGCTCGTTGTGCATTCCAGAAATGGTTTTTAAGAAGAAACATGGGCATATATCGAAAGAAGAAGGATATATCTAAACATCTGCCTCGGGCATTCTTTTTATTTGGCTCAGAAGCTGAGCAGTAAGTGTTTTAATTACACCTAAAAATACGAGAATTGAATCGTCTACCAATCGGGTTCTGAACCAAACAGATAAAATGCCCGAGGCAGATGTTTAGAAATATCCTTCTTCTTTCGATATTTACTCATGACTTCTGTTAAAAACCACCTTTCGCATGCACAAGGCGACATTTTCCCCCAATTGTTTTCAGGGCAACTTTTGCGGCTTTGTTTGTTTTGAATTACTGGTCGAGAGAATTTCTTTTGTCTGCAATCGCTAATCGTTTTGAATTGCGGTGTCAATCAAAGGCAACTGATGCTATTTCGTTACAAAATCTGTCCTTGTTTGCTTTGCTATTAATATACCGTTGGACTTTTACTTTACAGAAATCCGAAATTACAGCGTATTTTATATTTCAACTCATTTGAGGATTTGACGTCATCAAAGTTCTACATCGTAAACCATAAGAGAGAAATACTTTTGCTTGATACTGTATTGTAGACATTCATAAACTATGTTTTACTTGAAAAGTATTCTGTGATTCCTGAAAAAGTTTAGAAACTACGATGGTTTTAAGTTTTTTTCAAAATTTTTCTTGAATTCTTAAAACAAGAGAAAAACAGAAAAACAATTCTGAAAATATTGAAGATTTCAGAAAATTCCAACGGTTGAATTATAGTGAAATAGCTAAAGTTTCTTTCAAGCCATTCAGTTCATAGAAATAGGCCATAGAATTTTACACCGACCTTTTTAGCGATTTGGAACCTGTGCTGTTATGGGCTAGACTTATGACATTTCGTCCCTTGTTTCCCTGTGCTCTTTGACTTGATGATGTCGCTTCGGGCAATAGGATATTAGTTATGGGCTTTGTACTCACTTGCTGCTGCGCATGATTCTCCAATATTTTGAGTATGGCAAGGTCCCTTCTCTGATGTAGTTATATGAAAAACTCCTGATTCTGTACCCTGCCCAAGCCGTAGGTATCCTTGTCCATCAGAATGTACAGGGCACCACAGTTTGTACTTTCCAGTAGTCAGCTTTCGCTAGATCGATAGAGATAATGGGTTTATTGACAAATCTAACTGCAATAGACCTTTTAGTAGCTATTTTACAAAAGAGTCTGGATCGAGCGATATTTTCTATATTTTTATACGAAATGTTCGATTGAGTGGCGTTTGAGCTTATATCCCTGTTGTGATAATTCGAAAATTCCTCAGATTTCTAAAAAATGTATAAAAATATGGTTCGATCTTTTTAGACTTTTGTGTAGAATAGCTAAAAGGTCTATTGACCTCAGGTGCGGATCCAGCCTGATCTTGAAGGGGGGGGGGCAACTTGGGGCACCAAAAATAGAAAAGTAAGCGTGTCGAAAGCGCACGAAAATTTTAGATTACGTTAAATAGTTTTGTTGTCTACTAAATAGTGCCAGTATTGCTAGACTGATTACAGAGTATCCAGAGAAATATATCAGGACAAAAAAATCATCGGGCGCTTGCAAGCGGTCTCGGTTTGGTGCAAGTCTCGTTTCGATGAGCGATTACTGGGACTCGTCGTAATCAGTCTACCTGTATTTATTACATTTTTTCTACATTCCATCTGAAGCAAACTAAAAAAATGGGTCAGTTGCATGATTTGGGCGTACCTAAAAATGTAAGAACGAACGTAAAAATGAAACTTGAAACGATTGATTGCCGTTTGCCCTCTCATTCTCTTGTGAGAATTGCACGGTTCTACAGGGTGTCTCAAGAAGATTGTTCGACGTTTGATTAAATACTATTTGTTATTCTTTCTTGCATAACAAGTCGCTTTGGGGTCTCTAGTTTCAGTTTTCGCACAAACTGGATCTTTAAAAGCTCACAACTCAGTGTCCTCAGTGAATAAAATAAATTTAAGATATTAGAAATAGGGGTATCTGAACATGGAGCTTGTTCATTTCATCGTTATTTTTCAGTATTTAATCAAACGTAAAACAATATTTTTTGACACACCCTTTTTTTTCTTCTTATTTCAAAACAAACGGAGTATTGTACTTACAGGACCATCTGAATTCGAACCAGAGTCCTGAAAAGCAATTGGAAAAGAGTTTCTTAATGTTCTGGACGAGGCTACTGCAGGTTCTTAGGCAGCGGTTTCTTATTAAAAAAAATGACTGTACGTGTAAACCAAACAAAGCTACGATTGAATGACTTTTGACTATCTAAAATTCCGCCCGCTCGGAAAATTCCACAAACTGGAAACTAGCCTTAAAACAATTGAATTCCCGTCCGCTTGGATGATTCCACTGACTGCCTTCTGTTATTACAAAATCTGCGCTTGTCTCTTCTCTACTACGAATTTTATTCAATTTATTCTCCGGCAGCAAAAACTTCCATATTTTACCTAGGGGCAAATCACTTCTCAAAATAGTGTACGTGATTTTTGTGATTTTAAAATCATGAGATTGTTTTCTGTGATTTTTGTGATTCTTGTGTGTGATTTTTTTTGCGATTTTTGTGATTTGTGTGTGATTTTTTATGATTTTAAGGAAGGTGTACGAAATATCAGTGAATTTGCCCCTCGGATTTTACCAAACCGTTACGACCGACGCGCAGGATCTGAAAAAACCGCGAGTTCAAACCGCAACCAATGAGAACAAAGATCTCACATTACAAAAGATGAGGTCATCCGATCTCGAATTATACAAGTATACAGGTGTTGTTTTTCATAATCCGGATCACAGGAAAGCAAAGAAACGAAAACTAGGGTACTCGCTAGGGGATACGCCTGGACCCCCTGTGGTCTAAGTACCCCGATCAGAGGCTCGCCGGGGTCCCGATGATCGAGAAAATAGTCAATTTTTTTCCGGGGAGCTCCAATTTTGTACCGAGGACAGCTTAATTTTTGATGGCGAACTGCATCTGCGTGGAAATGATTTCTTAAATGTCTCCCCGTGGTTTGCATAATTTGCAGCTGAGATTTCACTTGCGAGGCGCTTTGTACCGGGGAGGTTCACATTTTGTTCGGTCCGGGAACAGATTTTGCTTTATTTTTTTTACCGGGAAATCACGGGGATAGAACACTCTCCGTCGCAGAGGCTGTTGTTTGCAAACGAGCAGAACGTGAAGGCTCCCTTTCCTCTCCTTCCTCGCGCTGCGCGCTCGATGCGCCTTCGGCGCGGATCATTTCATCCGTCCTCAGCTTCATGTTCTGCTCGTTTGCAAACAACAGCCTCTGCGACGGAGAGTGTCCCAGTGGCGAAGCTGGGTGGAAATGGTTGGTCATGCTCTGCGCCGAAGGCGCGGAGGGGGAGAGCTTTTGCGCCGCAGGCGCAAAAGCTCCGGGGGTCCGGGGGCGGAGCCCCCGGAAAATTTTTTGGGCCACGCCCTTTACTTTGCTGGAAAACGCCTCCTTGTGAATAAAAATAGGGGTAACGCCCATTGCTGGAGGGACTAAATAATATATGTATAAAGAAGGCAAATTCTAATTTTCACAAAGTTTTGACAAAAATTAAGGTAGCATGTTTTTGTTTTATAAGAAAATTAGGCCAGGCCGATTGTTATCAGCAATCAGGTATTAAANAAGTTTTTGAAGCCTTTCCGATTTTTAGACATTGAATATGATACAGGAAACAAGTGAAAATAAAGCAAAATTATGCTAAGAATTTCCTTTATTAGTTATATTTACCCAGTACTGGAGTTTCTTAACTTTTGGACGATCTGAAGTTGAGTTTCTTATAAGCAGTTTCTTATAAAAAAATACGTGTAGTTAGAACTTTCTAAAAATACATGTCCTTACCTCCTTTTTGTGAAATTGAACGGAGAGCGTCATTCCATTTTTTAGATCACTAATTTCACTGATGTCAACATAGCTATTGTCACCGCAATCAGCACGTATATACATTGCACCGTCTGTCTCGTCATGTTGCGTCGTAGGGATTTTGACTGCCAAGTGGCCATTTGCATTTGCCCCCGATGTCTTTGATGGGAGGATGTCCTTGTAAAGTTGAGTGATTGATCTTTGCAGTGAACTTATATCTTTTGTGAGCTTCATTTTGCGTCTGTAACGGCGATCTTCGTATTCAAGCTCGACGATAACATCCAGTGTGTTTCCCATTCTGAAGCTAGTGTTTTTTTCTATTCATGATAAAAAAAACTAACTTTTATAAATACGTCAATACTGTACCGTTCTTGGCGTCTTGTCATCTTGCCTCAAGGTTATCAGGCCTCAAGGTCAAGGTCAAGGTCAAGACACAAGGTTATCTGGCCTCCTCCAAGAACTGTAGTTACAACTCTACAAATCAAAAGAAACAAAAAAGACAACAACATACAAGCAGATTAAAAAAAAAAGACTTAATGAATGGCTGTTCCATACCACACCATGCAGTGGGTCTAGCCAAGTCTAGCCCTTATATATCGTAGATTTTCATCAGTTTTGCACCATCAAATCGCAACGATAAAAGTCTAGCAATTTGAGAAAATTTGGATGGGTTGGTGTGGAACTGCCCGGAAGATAGAAAGAGGATTATGTAATGTTTAGAAGATGCGATGATTATTATTTTGACCTGTGAAATCGGCCCACAGTTCGATATGGTAAAACCCCGGGGTTCCTTCAATATCCAGCCATCGGGGATGTGCGCCAGTTTTGGAGTATTTTTTGGCACGAAAATTCTGGGAATAGGATGCACTATTTGCAGAAATGTTGATTGGGGTCTAATTTTTACTAGAAATTCAGGGAATGTTCAAGTGTTTGTGCAAGGTTAAAAGCTTGCATTTTGCAAAGAGCAAAACAATTTAAAAATATCCCATTCAAATTGAAGTTGCACATGCGCCATGAACAATGGATAGCGAAAGAAACAATGCTGAGACCCTATAAGGGGTATTTGAAATAAGAAATAATCAGATTTTCGAAGAAAAATATAAATATTTAACATTTTTAGTTTTGAAATATGAAATAATGATAATTTTCAGCTTTGAAATAAAAAATCGTAAATTTGGAACGAAAATGAATCAGTCAATATTTATGAAATATTTGAAAATGGTAATTTCGAAATATGAAATAATAGCAAAATTTCAGAATGAAATATGAAATAATGTTACCCTCCCTAACAGGGCCTCAAAGACAAGCCTATTTACCATTGAACATTCCCTTTAACCCTATCTCACCTGGGGGGGGGGGTGGATTCCACCCCCCAACCAAATTGTTGTTTACTGCTTCTAACATATGCAACGCAGCATCCCAAGATTGCACAAGTTTAACATTATAACTATACTGTATCGAAATATGAAAATTTCAAGATTCTAAATATAGCACCGTAACCATGGCAACCGATTTTTACTGAGTGGTCGACAAAAATTGAATACCTATTTTGAAATTGTACATATTATGCCTATACATGTATTTAATGATATCCACCTCAATCTGACACAAAAATTACAATTTAATCCCTTATTTNTGTCCGGTTTATGCTAATCCCTATTTACATAAGAGTGAGTCTATTGTCTCGTAACGTACTTCCGCGTCCCTTTTGAATGGCGTCGTGACATGCATGATGTGATGTATTTCTATCCTTGCCACCAACTGCATAAAAAGTAAAGCTTTCAGGAACGCATATTTACTGCAAACTATTTGAAAGTGTTTAGGTTGTGATATTGAGGCTCTATACTGCATGGGTCTGTGCAAGGAAACTGCTATCCCAGATTAGTTCAATTTTCAACAGTTTTTCAAAGTAAACCTGCGCTTGGCAAGGCTCTAGGGTACGCCCACCAAGCAAGAGTTTCTTGTCTGAGGGCCAGAACTACATTACAAGACATTACATAAGGCCCAAGTAGTTACTATCCCGCCTTAGGCTTAAGTTTCAACACTTTCACGAAAACGTAGACCTAGTCAGTCTGCATGCATTTAGAATTACTCTTTATTCTGCGGTCCAAGTACACTCAAATTTTAAAGAAGGCTCTACTCACCTTCTGCCCTTTCTTCTTCCCTCTTGTACACACTGCGAAGTGCGAAAGAACGTGCGAAGCGTGGCAAAGGAAATTATGGAACATTTCCTCAGCTCCAGTCTTCCTCTAGTCCAGTGCTCTAGTCCAGTCTTCCTCAGTTCCAGTCCTCCTCGGTTCCAGACCCCATCATCGCCGCCATTTTTGTTGACGAATCCTGCTGACTCATCATGCCAAAATGAAAATCAAGCTGCAAACCCAATAACCTCGTGCCCGCAGCCAATTAGAAGCCCTTGCTTCGCGCGCTCCGGCGCGGGCAATAACAAAAAAATTCCACATCCAGACAGTTCCAATCCCAGTAGTATGCTTTAGATTCCTAGACGAAAATAGTTTCTTAAATATTTTTCCATGGACTCAAGTTTCTTACTTTCTTGGTGATCTGAGGGTTTGGTTTCTACAAAGAGTTTTAAAATTTAAGCTTTATGATCGAAATATTATGAAACTTTACTTTAAAAATCAAAAATCAAATTGTGCATTTACCTTTATGAATCTCTGGTCTTTCCAACGATGTTTACTTTGTCACTGCAACTTGTAATTGGCTCTTTACGTTCTTGCTTTTATATTGCTTGGCAAGTCGTGAAACACAGATTTTGGAGCTTTTAGTTTCGAATTCATGCAGTTGTGTCTGCTCTCCTACCCCACCCTAAAGGAGCAATCTTGGTTCGATCCTGGTTACTTCCGTGACATTTGAATTGGCCGATATCCCCGAAAGAAATAAATTCCTGGGGGTAAACGATACATTTCTATCAACGTTACATCCGAGACCCAATACAAAGATCTTAGAGAAAACTAAAGGAGTATTTTTACAAGAAAAAAATAAATTAGCCCAGAACTGAAAGTTTCTTATTAGAATTATCAGATTATGAGTCAGCATCAGAGACGTAGGAACGGAGGGGGCACTGGGGGCACGTGCCCCCCAAGATTTTGCAATAAACGAGAAATTGCCCTTTTTGTTTGAGGAAATGCCCCCTAGCTTAATGAAAAAGTGCCCTTGACGTGTAATGCCCCTCCAAGTTTAAGATGCTTCCTACGGCCCTGGTCAGCATTTCATAATCAATTTTATGCATAAAATAATCGAATTTCTTTGATTATGATCCCTCCCCCGGCTTGCATCACTGCTTAACAGATCATGCTGTGACAAGCAGTTGCTTCCTCTTTTCGTAGAACTCGTAGCGGTCTTTTACGTCATAATACGGACTGGGAAAAGTGTGATTTGTGCGTGAAGTTAAGCACATTCCCAGCTCTCGGATTTCGCAAGATCGGACGAAAATAACTTTTCCTGTTCTCAGACTTCGCCACAAGGTTTTCGTGTTACGCAATTTTTCAAAATTTCTTGAACTGCGTACAGTTCTGAACTTCGCCCTGGCTGGTTGAACTGCGTACAGTTATGCGCCCTGGCTGGTTACTGTATGTTGTTTACATTACATCAAGGCCTATTGCAACTGGAATTTCAAAAGCTTTATTTGCATGTTAGATTTCAGAGCTACAGAGCTACAGTTCGCATCCTTTACTAATAATTTGTTTTTTCATTGAACTGGAAAACCTTGATATATCTAATTCTTGTTTAGTTAAGAGGAGACAAATGAAAAGAGCAAGGCAGGAAGTAAGATGAGAAGTACAACGGAAGAGAATTGCAGGTAGGCCTATTTCAGTATTTGCAAACTTTAACTTACTAACTTCGTAAACTTGGACACGTCAAAATGGTCAAAATAACAGTTCATATCAGAAGGATGGGTACTGCTCTCAGGAATACGTTCATTGCTCAGAGACGTAGCAACCGGGAGCCACTGGGGGCACGTGCCCCCAAGATTATGCAATAAACGAGAAATTGCCCTTTTTCTTTGAGGAAATGCCCCTTTATTAAGTGCCGTTGAAGTGTAGTGCCCCTCCAAGTTTAAGATGCTCCTACGGCCCTATCATTGCTTGTNCATCCCAAGATTGCACAAGTTTAACATTATAACTATACTGTATCGAAATATGAAAATTTCAAGATTCTAAATATAGCACCGTAACCATGGCAACCGATTTTTACTGAGTGGTCGACAAAAATTGAATACCTATTTTGAAATTGTACATATTATGCCTATACATGTATTTAATGATATCCACCTCAATCTGACACAAAAATTACAATTTAATCCCTTATTTTGTTGTTTTAATCATGATATCCATTATCATCATAATCATAACTTGATATCTTTTTATTGTCATAGCAACAAAAGCAATGGCCTTAATTTGATTTTATCGCGTGATTTTAATTGTTTGCATCAAAGTCCATCTAATTGCTAAGTTACAAGATCGTAGCTATTGTAACAGCGGAGAAAAAGAGGGGGGGGGGTGGAATCAACCCCCAGGCATTGACCGCTTCAAAAGTCCCAGGTGAGATAGGGTTAAGAATTGTTCAGACTCTTCTTCAAATTTTCGTTGTTTTTTCGATTGGGATCTCCTGGGCTCTCTTCTTTCTTTGCGAACATTGCAATTTGCAAAGCCAATATTATGAAATCTGATGCCTCTGCCTGGTCATTACTCAGGTAATAACAAAAAAATTCCACATCCAGACAGTTCCAATCCCAGTAGTATGCTTTAGATTCCTAGACGAAAACAGTTTCTTAAATATTTTTCCATGGACTCAAGTTTCTTACTTTCTTGGTGATCTGAGGGTTCGGTTTCTACAAACAGTTTTAAAATTTAAGCTTTATGATCGAAATATTATGAAACTTTACTTTAAAAATCAAAAATCAAATTGTGCATTTACCTTTATGAATCTCTGGTCTTTCCAACGATGTTTACTTTGTCACTGCAACTTGTAATTGGCTCTTTACGTTCTTGCTTTTATATTGCTTGGCAAGTCGTGAAACACAGGTTTTGGAGCTTTTAGTTTCGAATTCATGCAGTTGTGTCTGCTCTCCTACCCCACCCTAAAGGAGCAATCTTGGTTCGATCCTGGTTACTTCCGTGACATTTGAATTGGCCGATATCCCCGAAAGAAAGAAATACCTGGGGGTAAACGATACATTTCTATCAACGTTACATCCGAGATCCAATACAAAGATCTTAGAGAAAACTAAAGGAGTATTTTTACAAGAAAAAAATAAATTAGCCCAGAACTGAAAGTTTCTTATTAGAATTATCAGATTATGAGTCAGCATCAGAGAGATTTTATGCATAAAATAATCGAATTTCTTTGATTATGATCCCTCCCCCGGCTTGCATCACTGCTTAACAGATCATGCTGTGACAAGCAGTTGCTTCCTCTTTTCGTAGAACTCGTAGCTGTCTTTTACGTCATAATACGGACGGGGAAAAGTGTGATTTGTGCGTGAAGTTAAGCACATTCCCAGCTCTCGGATTTCGCAAGATCGGACGAAAATAACTTTTCCTGTTCTCAGACTTCGCCACAAGGTTTTCGTGTTACGCAATTTTTTCAAAATTTCTTGAACTGCGTACAGTTCTGAACTTCGCCCTGGCTGGTTGAACTGCGTACAGTTATGCGCCCTGGCTGGTTACTGTATGTTGTTTACATCAAGGCCTATTGCAACTGGAATTTCAAAAGCTTTATTTGCATGTTAGATTTCAGAGCTACAGAGCTACAGTTCGCATCCTTTACTAATAATTTGTTTTTTCATTGAACTGGAAGACCTTGATATATCTAATTCTTGTTTAGTTAAGAGGAGACAAATGAAAAGAGCAAGGCAGGAAGTAAGATGAGAAGTACAACGGAAGAGAATTGCAGGTAGGCCTATATCAGTATTTGCAAACTTTAACTTACTAACTTCGTAAACTTGGACACGTCAAAATGGTCAAAATAACAGTTCATATCAGAAGGATGGGTACTGCTCTCAGGAATACGTTCATTGCTCAGAGACGTAGCAACCGGGAGCCACTGGGGGCACGTGCCCCCAAGATTATGCAATAAACGAGAAATTGCCCTTTTTCTTTGAGGAAATGCCCCTTTAGCTTAATGAAAAAAGTGCCGTTGAAGTGTAGTGCCCCTCCAAGTTTAAGATGCTTCCTACGGCCCTATCATTGCTTGTGTTTTTAATATGAGCGAAGANAAAGTCACATTATAAGATGTTTATAAATTAGCTCAAACTTTCGCCCTGAGTAGCGTGGCAAGGGTATATTAACTGATGGGTATTGAAATGAGGGGGTCTGGGGGTAAAGCCCCCAGGAATTTTTTAGGGACACTCCCTCTACTTTGGCTTCGAACACCTTCCAATCCCATGTTTCCCGGTGCTAAAATAGAATTTTGGACAATTTGTTAACTGTTTTTTATAAATTAACATCACCAGGAAATTTTTTGAGTAAACATTAGAAAGAAAGCCTGAAGCTATAAGCTATTATCCGTGGAAGCTGTTTCTGAAACTGTTCGAAAAAGGACTAGAAAATTTAACTTCGTCAAGTTTTAAGTTTTAAGCATTTGCAGGGTGAAATTGCACAATTTACGAAGCTGACAAGAGCCATGCTTATGTTTTCGAGCATGGGATTAACATTTCTCGTTTGTTCCTCCTCTCAAGATAATGGCTCTCCTCGTTTCGCTTTTCTGAAGCTGGACAACATTTGATTCCCTCTCTATTCTGTTTCGAGCACTTTTAAGAGCAGCTTCCAAATAAAGTCACTCGTAATTTTAGGGAGATAAATTAGCTTCATAATCTAGCCTTAGTTAACATCAACAAACGCAGATTTAGCGATCTCCTCAAATGATACAAAGGAAGAAAAATTCATGCAAAATACATTATGTAGCAATATGAAACAGCGTATGGAAAAACTTTTCTTCACTACATTCATTAGCATCATCTTGTGAAAACGTCTCGTTTATGAAATCATTTCCTTTCATTCATATCGCGATATGCATTTTGTATCAGGCCAAATCAAAACGCGAGAAGTTATGTCTCTTTCAAAGTTAGAATTTCCAGGTATCTCCTATCTGTGAATTTTTGAAATATTTCTTAAGTTTTAGAGGAATCCTCGGACGTAACTTCTATATTCGATAAGCAATTTTAAAAGGGCGCCTTTGGCGCCCATGCGTATAGAGATTGGCGTTTTGGCGCCCCTCATATTTCACTCAAAGGGGGGCACTTGCCCCCCTTGCCCCACCTGCCAGCACGCCACTGTGAAGGATGTAATACGGACTTTGTGGACGTTAACTGCGAGAAATTTCCAAGGAATGGGATTCCCAAAGAATTCTCCAGACGCAGAAAAGAATTCCAGAGAGGTATGAAAGACTGGAAGATTTTCAAACGAGAATTCTTCCTTAGAATTCTGGTTCGAAAGAAGTCTGGGAAACAAGCCATGTTAACATACTGTATGTGGCCTACTGGTTCGTCGGTTGTTGGGCCCAGTATCTTAGTATGTGTGTTTTCTCTGTGTCGATCCCACCCATAGTCACTGCAAATCGAACCATCTCAATCAATCAATTCGTAGGTGGGAATGAGAAGGAAAGATATTTGTTCTTTTTTTCCCTTTCTTCTCCCCTTTCCCTCTTTCCCCTCCCCCTTTTAACTGATCGTTATATATAAAAAAAGCAGAAAAGTGTATCGATTTCAAGAAATGGCCTAAGTGTCCCAAAAACTGTTGAAACACAGGCATTGTAGCAAGATAATAATGTCCTGTGTTCATATTTTTAGATCAACCGAAGCTGGACTGAGATCCATGATGATGAGAGCTTTGATTCATCTTTTGCTGGTTCAACTGACCCTGGGATGCAATTATGACCAGAATGGTATGTTATTAATGTCTCCATGTGGTCATCATTCGTGGGGGGTGTCCTAGGGGGCTCTGATTTCCGTTTTTCGTTTTCTGTGTAATTCCATGACGTTTCTCCGTTTTCCGACTTTGAAATGAGTGAGTTTCTCTTCCTTCCATACCAAAGATCAAATATTTCTGTTTTCCGAGGCATCAGACTGTTACTTTGATCGAAGGGAATTTAAAGAACTGGAATTAGAACCACACATGGCTTCTATAGTTAATAGTCGTCATCGTAAGTTTGGCTTCCCTCTATTGCCAATCAGAGCTAGCCTGCGTGTAGCCTGCGTGTAGCCTGCGTGTAGCCTGCGTCACAGACCATAACCAGAGGGAGTTATGGTCTGTGTGATGGACTCACTTTTGTTGTCCCAACGACTTCAGCATAAAATAAACAAACAAAGAGCTAGACAAGCCAATATCATTATTTGAATAACAGATTTCATAAGATCTCTGTGAAACTGGGACAACAAAAGTGAGTCCATCAAACAGATCATAACTCCCCCCTCGTTGTGGTCTGTGACGTAGGCTAGCCTGCGTGCAGACTCACACTCACGGCCCGTGAGTGCGAGGGAGACTGCACGCAGGCTAATCAGAGCACTTTATTAATGCCACTGAGCGGCGCCAAGGGGTGGACTGGGATGGACCTGTCTACTCCACTTTTCTCAGGTCAGTATTTATTCTTAAGCAAAAACGATGCAAACAACATCAGGTATACAACTCTATCCCTTGTCCACCCCACTTTTTCAGGGTTAGCGCCGCCCCTGAATTGCCACTCTCTTATTGGTGAGCAAAAAGTTGGCACAGCTTGCCGCCTCAAATTACAGTTCGATTATAATAATATAATAATAATAAATGATCTATTTACAGTTGGCAGGTACGAAAAACATAGCTAACTACAGCTAATTAAAGCCAACTATTTATTACCTATTTACAAAATATCATCATACACAAAACTAAATCTTAAAAGTTAACTATAAATAACCCAAATCTGCGATATATATTGTACAAAGGCGACAGTTGCAGTCTTGTCCTTTGCAGTTCCTTATTTTTCTTTTGAATTCTGCAAGATTTTCTGATTGTTTAAAACTTTCAGGTAATNAATTATGACCAGAATGGTATGTTATTAATGTCTCCATGTGGTCATCATTCGTGGGGGGTGTCCTAGGGGGCTCTGATTTTCGTTTTCTGTGTAATTCCATGAGGTTTCTCCGTTTTCCGACTTTGAAATGAGTGAGTTTCTCTTCCTTCCATACTAAAGATCAAATATTTCTGTTTTCCGAGGCATCAGACTGTTATTTTGATCGAAGGGAATTTAAAAAACTGGAATTGGAACTACACATGGCTTCTATAGTTAATAGTCGTCATCGTAATTTTGGCTTCCCTCTATTGCCAATCAGAGCTAGCCTGCGTGTAGCCTGCGTGTAGCTTGCGTGTAGCCTGCGTCACAGACCATAACCAGAGGGAGTTATGGTCTGTGTGATGGACTCACTTTTGTTGTCCCAACGACTTCAGCATAAATTAAACAAACAAAGAGCTAGACAAGCCAACATCATTATTTGAATAACAGATTTCACAAGATCTCTGTGAAACTGGGACAACAAAAGTGAGTCCATCAAACAGATCATAACTCCCCCCTCGTTGTGGTCTGTGACGCAGGCTAGCCTGCGTGCAGACTCACACTCACGGCCCGTGAGTGCGAGGGAGACTGCACGCAGGCTAATCAGAGCACTTTATTAATGCCACTGAGCGGCGCCAAGGGGTGGACTGGGATGGACCTGTCTACTCCACTTTTCTCAGGTCAGTATTTATTCTTAAGCAAAAACGATGCAAACAACATCAGGTATACAACTCTATCCCTTGTCCACCCCACTTTTTCAGGGTTAGCGCCGCCCCTGAATTGCCACTCTCTTATTGGTGAGCAAAAAGTTGGCACAGCTTGCCGCCTCAAATTACAGTTCGATTATAATAATATAATAATAATAAATGATCTATTTACAGTTGGCAGGTACGAAAAACATAGCTAACTACAGCTAATTAAAGCCAACTATTTATTACCTATTTACAAAATATCATCATACACAAAACTAAATCTTAAAAGTTAACTATAAATAACCCAAATCTGCGATATATATTGTACAAAGGCGACAGTTGCAGTCTTGTCCTTTGCAGTTCCTTATTTTTCTTTTGAATTCTGCAAGATTTTCTGATTGTTTAAAACTTTCAGGTAATGCATGCCAAAGCCGTTGACCTAGAAATGATACAGATTCAATTCCGTATGTCGTTGTTCTGGCTTTTGGCAACTGCAAAGTATTCCCACTTCTTAAATTATATTGTTCCGTTCTTTCAACGAAAATATCTTTCATGAAGCTTGGATTTAGATTGGTCTTAGTTTTAAAAATTTCAACCAACAACAACTGCCAGAATTATTCCTTTCTAAAAGGGATTCAAAACCAGAGTGACTATCTTTGTATGCAATCCGTCTTTGTATGCGATCCGTAGAGCTCGTTCATGAATCTTATATTTACTTTATTATTAATTCGTCTATCATGAAACATCCAAATCAGGGGAAATAGCTGAACATGACAAATGTGTTCATCATCAGTACTATTTTGTCTGTATCCATAAACTTTGATATCCGCGCCAGTGCATGAAGTTTCTGACTGGCCTTTTTACAGAGAGAATCTAGGTGGGTTTTAAAACTGAGAGTTTTGTCTAAGGTAATACCTAGAAGCTTTTCTTCGCTGCTCTCCTTAATCAAAGAGTTGCCCACTGTCACAGTCTACGAGTTATGAGTTTACGTGGACGAGTTTGGACCAAGTGAGCGACAGCGGCAACTGACAGTAACATTTAACTGTATTTTGAAATAGATCTCATTCGCAAATATTTTCGTAACTGAGTGGATTTATAAGTTATGACATTTATGATGCGATTAAAGATTTAGGTCGAAGTTCTAGATTTTTGCAACATGAATACTGTGCCCTCGATGACCAAGGTTGTAAATTTTAACTTACATAATCTAAATAGTAAATACGGAGTTTTAGATTTGTTTTGACAAATGATACAAAATGCCACATTTGTTATTTCTAGAAGCAAGCCTAGACCAAGGGCGCCTACCTTATATGAATTGGATTTATTCGCAGTCCTGTGTTCGTGACATAGGACACAGAGCAATTGCTGTCCTGCTGTCCTGTAATCCGAACCGGACGACGTAAGATGACCTAAGAATATATTTTTGGTTTCAAATTCAGGTGTTGATGTAATACGATATCAACTGTTACAAGAGATGACCAAACTTGCTCCGTGTACTTTGTCACGGAACAGCACTGTGAAAAAAAACCAATTCACACAAGGTGGGCGCCCTTGCCTTGCTTGTTTATATGGTCTAGGATATTCTCATGTAAACACAGGATGAAATTGTCATACCTTCCCAAGCAGGGCTTAACTATAGCCGTGGTGCAGCCTGGGCATTCCTCGGCGTCGACGCTCAGTGCTGCCTAGGCTAGAGGGGCCCAAACTTGCTCCAAGGTTGAGGAGTGGGGGTCGGGGGGTCAAAAACCGGGGGCCCATGACCATAGGGGCCCATAAATCCTCTCCGCAGCGCTGACTTGCTCCCAAGTGTCGTTTGTCGACTGCAACTCAGTGTAGCCGAGTTTTTGTAGAAGCTCTTTGATTGAAAGTGTTTTATTTTGATCTTAGACTCGCCAATCTTGAGGATAGAAACATACCCAAAGGAGTATGACTTGAGTGGCAAAAGAAGCAATATTACTGTGATATGTATGGTAGAAGGAAAACGTGACCAACCTGTGCCAAACAGCAACATCAAGGTGCTTAGAAATGGAACAAAGTTGTCACAAAAAGACAACCAGGATACTTCTTCGACATATAATTTGACATTGTTCGTTACGAAGGGGCATTTTGGAAATCGATCGAAAGTGACGGTGAATTGCTTTGGTAAAATGATGACTGGGAGTTGTACACATATAAACAAGGAGCTACCAATAAAATGTAAGTAGCAAGGGCAAATTTTGTAATGATAGAATCTGTTGCCTTGATCAACACGGTAGTATACCGGGTGAGTTAGAAAAAAAAAGCACGGCGTTTAAGAGGCTACTGTTCCCTAAATATTAAGGTATTAATATATATATGTTAATATCGTATTGAATAGGCAACACGTTCAATTGATTTTAAATTTTTTTATGGTGGAAAATGGTCACTTCTTTCCGATACTTTAAGGGATTTTCTTTCAAAGGTCCCCTTGAAAATCTTGAAAAGCTGCCTAAATCAAGATCAAATGTCCCTAATATTTCTGCCTTACAGAGATTATGACTTCTATGAGTTGGCGTCCTCAGTCCCATTTTCCCAGTCATATTTTGCGGGAAATCCCAGTCAAATTTCGTAGAAATAGAGTCAGTTATCAAGTCCCATTCCCAGTCTATTGTTTTTGCCGTTCGTATTCCAGGTACCAGGTCATCAAATCCCTAGACTTGCTCCAAGTCTATTCCGTGGTCTATCGGCGCTCAATAAAACATAATAGCTTCTGCGGGGGCGTAAATCGTGACGAGGACGCTGCGAAGGAGAAACGAGAAACGAAAAGTTTCTCGTTTCTCCTTCGCAGCGTCCTCGTCACGATTTACGCCCCCGCAGAAGTTATTATGTTTTATTGAGCGCCGATAGACCACGGAATAGNGGCCCCTTGAAAAACAGCTTCTGCTGAAGGGCAACCCTCCTTAAAAGAATGAAATATGAAATATTTTTGTATATTAAGCTTCTAATTTGGTCATAAATGAAAGAAAGCAACGCACATTATCATTGGAGACTTCAAGAATAATAAAGAATCTCAAAATTTTGGCTCTTAGGCAAGATTGAGTATGTTGCTTAAAAAGTATAGCTCAAAATAAGGTTTTTCAAAGTGTAATTTTTTAACCTTTAAATATCGAAAACCAACATTTTATCATCTTTAAATATTTTTGGATTTTTGACGAAACAAATCAAAAAGAAACTTTTATCAGAGGTTAGATAATCGAGTTTTGGTGATTTCTTAAATAGGAGCACTTTTTATTGGGACACCCGTGAGTACACTAAGCCATCATTTTTAGTTCATCCGAGGAAACGTGGTCTTTTCGAGTGAAATTGTGAAGTTTATTAGCTACCTAGTTTGGAAGCATACTATAAAATTGCCCAAAAGTTTTAGCAGATCCGTCTTTTTGTCAATGTGAATTCTTCATGATTGATAATGCCAGAAATTGATCTTGTGATCATGTATGAATTGAAAGTTAAAGGTAATGTGTCCGTATGTGAGGCCAGCGTATACCCAACAAGTCAACATCCATCAAATTCTCGGCAAATGATTGGTTGATAATCAAACTGATCACATGAATAGAGAAAATTGTTGTAATTGGTGATTGAAAAGAAATTTTAGTTGATCACTTGCCTTGCTCTGGGAGTCCTACTTGTATGGACACATTACCATTAACGTGAAATAATTAAATTGAGAGTCCTGGGCAAGATTTACGATGGCTTCTAAAGTCCATGGCTCAAAATATGGGTTTCTCCAAGGGTGTCTGGACACCTATTATATAATTAATAAATAAATGTTTAGTTTACCTTGTTTTGATTGTTATTGTCTTCTTTGTTTTGTCTCTCCCAACCATTGTTTATGAGCAACCTTTCCAACCGACCTTGGCCTAAACTGGGCCCAACCGCTTGTTGGAATCGAACTCCCTCGGTTTAAAACCTTTTCTTCTGCGAAGGCGCACATGCACAAAGGAATACAAGGGAGCTAGATTCCAAAAAGCGGTTGGGCCCAGTTTAGGCCAAGGTATGTTGAAATGTTGCTCATAAACCAAGGTTGGGAGAGACAAAACAAAGAAGACAACAACAATCAAAACAAGGTAAATAAACATTTGTTTATTAATTACATAATAGGTGTACTGACACCCTTGGTTTCTCAAGCTACCATGTTGCAGTCTTTTGCTTAATTTAGCATAGTTCTTATTCTTGCGGAAAATTATTTGGCCTTTCGTATAGATAAGAAGAAAAACCAAATTTTGTGGCTTTTTCAAACGTCAAAACTTGTTTTCTGACTCACCTGGTATATTCTACTAGGAGATTATGGCCTCATCATTCCACTGGCGGTGGTAGCATGCTTAGCATTGGTTATTGGCATCGTAACCGCAACAGTGCTATACAGAAAGCATCGTGAAAGGGAAAAAGCAACAAGGGTATGTGTATTAAGATCTGTACCAGTGGACCCAGACTGAGGACGTGATTCCTTGTTTTCGTGCAGTGCTTTTAATCTTATGTTTTATTTTCTCTCATTCAAGGACTCACGACCAAACAGATTCTAAACAGAGACTAAAATCTGAAGAAATATCGAACATTATCTATCCTTCGAACGTCGAAAGAAAAGTCGAACGTCGCTTCGAACGTATCAGTTTGAAGCCATAGCTATAATTCATTTTAATGCTGAAAACTGAGACTCGTGTAATCAGTCTACCAGTGAACCTAGACTGATACGTCGCCGATGCATCGAAAATCACGAAACTTTGATTATACTATTGATCTTAAAGGACAATAGACGATTCCGGAAAAGATGGCGTCGGGGGGCATTTGACCAAGATGCATTGCGTTTAGTGATCGAATTTCTATAGAATCACCGTTAATTCCATTATAGAACGCAATGCATCTTGGTCAAATGCCCCCTGACGCCATCTTTTCCGTAATCGTCTATTCCGGGGTTGGTATAGTTGATGATAAAATGAAAGATTATGCTGTTATGAATGGTGTATCGTACTTTTTTCCACTATTTTTTCCTCTTTGCTCTGCGAAATTACGTATTAATAAGCGACCAGTGCACAGTGACGTCATAAGCCACTAAAAGTTTTCTATTCTGGCTTGCGGTTTAAAACCTTTTCTTCTGCGAAGGCGCACTTACACACAGGAATACAAGGGAGTTAGATTCGAAAAAGCGGTTGGGTGCAATTACGACTGGTCGGTTGAAATGTTCCTAAAAAACCAAGGCAGTGAGAGACAAAACAAAGAAGACAACAACTATCGAAACAAAGTAACTAAACATTTGTTAATCAAATTATAGGGGTCCTGACACCCTTGATCTCTCTTGGGAACTTGCTTCGTCTCGCAGCACTCCTACCGGGTTCGCCAAAACATGTTCCCAATTTTGAAAATTCATAGCAGCAAGAGTATTGGACGTATCTAAATGAATCAAATGCTACTTGATAGCCGAAAGGCCAAAGTATTTTTGTGATTTGTCTTGCGTTTTTATGATCCCTGACATCATAGGTAAATTGGACAGAAAAAAATTCCTTGGTTGCGACATGCCTGAGAAATGGTCTGAAAGACACTCTGTCAAATCGTAAAGAGCTCCTCACACAAAGCAATAAAGGAAGTACAATTGTTCACGGGTAAGATATATCGTCTGCATAATTATTGCTATGGAATTGAAAAACGTCAGTATTTGTTTAAAAATCCATTTCCGATAACTCTTGACAGGGATGAAATGCACTTGCGTATTGTTCTGCGTTAGGAGATTCCTTACGATTTGATCGAGTGTTTAGGCCCTTTTTCAGGCCTTTAGCAACCAAAAAATATTCGTGAAGTCGAATTTACCTATATTTTCAGTGCTCATAAAAATGCGAGAAAAGTCACAAAGATACTTCGGTCTTTCGGCTATCAAGCAGAACTCGATTCATTCAAATCCATCCAGTACTCTTAGTGTTATGAATTTCCAAAACTGGAAACTTTTTTCTTGCGCACCCGGTATGTGATTTAACATTAGACTGACGCCATGTGTTCTGGTATTCGTTCAAGGTTGTTAATCTGATGTTTTTATTTGTTTATGTTATTCTGTTTTGTTATTTACCCGTCAATAGTTGTATTAAGTATACATTTAAAACTATGTACTAGGCTATTGATTGGGAATGAAAATCTGAAATCTGAAAATCTGAATCAAGGACTCACGACCAAACAGATTCTAAACAGTGACAAAAATCTGAAGAATTAAATCGAACTTTTATCTAATCAGCCAATCAATCGCTAAGAAGAGGCGAGTGGTCTAACCTTATTAAGAAAGTAGAGATTTGATTGGTTGCGCTATAAATGCGGTGCAATTGGCCTAAGTAGTCTCTGTTTTGAAGCTGTATTGTAATGAGTCTCAGTTTAAAACCATAACTATCATTCAATTCAATGCTGAAAACTGAGACTCATGTAGTCAGTCTAATTAAACATGCTCATAGTCATGCTTTTTTCTATAGGCTAGCATGGTTGGAATGGACCAAGAAGGTAAGAGAGCTCCGATTCAATGTAAGGTTTTTGCCAGAATATTTCAACAGTTCTAAAATCAATTTTGACCTTGAAAAAGTTGCACGAAGAGATAATCTTGAGATCGTTTTGCATAATAGAATTTTATTTATTTTTTTAAACAGCGATACCACCCTGGCACACATCTGTGCAGTACTGTGAAGGTTATTTAGTGCTATTGGGGGGGGGGGGATGGGAGGTAATTTCAGTACTGTGGAGGCTGTGAAATACTGCTTAGGTATAATGGTGAAGGTGAAGTAAGCAACGGATTCTATTGTTGACAAATTTCACTTTTTTAAAGATTTTTGCAATTTTCACGCAGAGAATATTTGATTGTGTTTATTTTACAGATGCTCTCAACGCGCCTATTGGTCCTAGAGACTCGTACGTAATACCTGTTTATCCCAGCGATGTAAAAAATCCAGATACTACAGAATACTGCAATGACCAGGGTATGTATTTATTTTTGTTTGAATGCAGGGCAAAGAGTAAGCGACCTTTTTCACATGAAATAGTTATATTTGAATAGAATTATCTTAATTTTCCACCAGAGATCGGCAATGAATGCTTCAAGCAGTAGTATGGTGAGCAAGAAATTTTGTCAAAATAATTTTCGCACGCCTTTCAAGACAAAATTTTGTCCAAAAGTTTACTATATACATATGTACAAGTAAACTAAACTAATCAAAATCGATGGATACACTAATTAAAATAAACAAATAAATACTTTTTTATTTACAAGGTGTACACATTATATACACCGAAACTTTTGGATTTTAATGTAGTCAATTTGTGAATTCCAAATCCCTTCCTTCAAGTTAGTTTTCAACTTATTTTATGAAATATCCCTTTTAAGTGAATTTTTTATAATTTTGTTCCATGTGTTTCAGCTATGTCAATCGGAAATGGTTACACCTTATACGTACCAGAAGACGCCAAAGTTCTTGGAAGTGGGAAATTTGGTGCAGTATGCCTTGGCACAATCATGTGTGACAACGCTAATACAAAGGAAAGAAACGTCGCCGTGAAAATGCTCAAAGGTAATTTTTATATTGTTAAAGGGAATTTCAGCATATAGAATTGGCTCAAGCCATTTGCGGTCAAATTCTAGCTTATCAGATGTCAGTATTTCCTGTTGACATAGACCATCTACCCAAATATGGTTCGGCACGTGTCACAGCCCATTGTCTTTGCACGGCAATTTTTATCAAAGGCTTATATATGCTTAGATTCCCTTTAAGACTAGGGGTCGCTTGAGGGAGGGGGGGAGGTGGCATAGACAGAGTCAGAGAGGCATAGAAAAAGTCAGAGAACAAAGCAAGCAGCAGTAGTTGCACTTCCAGGAAAGCACTAGACTTACACAAAAGCCCTTTGCCTCGATATCCAACAACATCCACCACCACCCACTGCCACTCAACAAGGAATCATGCACAAACTGTTGAAAAATCAGGACAACCAAGTTTTTGCATTTTGAAAGTGTTGCANAAGAAATATCGAACATTATCTATCCTTCGAACGTCGAAAGAAAAGTCGAACGTCGCTTCGAACGTATCAGTTTGAAGCCATAGCTATAATTCATTTTAATGCTGAAAACTGAGACTCGTGTAATCAGTCTACCAGTGAACCTAGACTGATACGTCGCCGATGCATCGAAAATCACGAAACTTTGATTATACTATTGATCTTAAAGGACAATAGACGATTCCGGAAAAGATGGCGTCGGGGGGCATTTGACCAAGATGCATTGCGTTTAGTGATCGAATTTCTATAGAATCACCGTTAATTCCATTATAGAACGCAATGCATCTTGGTCAAATGCCCCCTGACGCCATCTTTTCCGTAATCGTCTATTCCGGGGTTGGTATAGTTGATGATAAAATGAAAGATTATGCTGTTATGAATGGTGTATCGTACTTTTTTCCACTATTTTTTCCTCTTTGCTCTGCGAAATTACGTATTAATAAGCGACCAGTGCACAGTGACGTCATAAGCCACTAAAAGTTTTCTATTCTGGCTTGCGGTTTAAAACCTTTTCTTCTGCGAAGGCGCACTTACACACAGGAATACAAGGGAGTTAGATTCGAAAAAGCGGTTGGGTGCAATTACGACTGGTCGGTTGAAATGTTCCTCAAAAACCAAGGCAGTGAGAGACAAAACAAAGAAGACAACAACTATCGAAACAAAGTAACTAAACATTTGTTAATCAAATTATAGGGGTCCTGACACCCTTGATCTCTCTTGGGAACTTGCTTCGTCTCGCAGCACTCCTACCGGGTTCGCCAAAACATGTTCCCAATTTTGAAAATTCATAGCAGCAAGAGTATTGGACGTATCTAAATGAATCAAATGCTACTTGATAGCCGAAAGGCCAAAGTATTTTTGTGATTTGTCTTGCGTTTTTATGATCCCTGACATCATAGGTAAATTGGACAGAAAAAAATTCCTTGGTTGCGACATGCCTGAGAAATGGTCTGAAAGACACTCTGTCAAATCGTAAAGAGCTCCTCGCACAAAGCAATAAAGGAAGTACAATAGACGATTACGGAAAAGATGGCGTCGGGGGGCATTTGACCAAGATGCATTGCGTTTGATGATCGAATCTCTATAGAATCACTGTTGATTCCATTATAGAACGCAATGCATCTTGGTCAAATGCCCCCCGACGCCATCTTTTCCGTAATCGTCTATTGTTCACGGGTAAGATATATCGTCTACATAATTATTGCTATGGAATTGAAAAACATCAGTATTTGTTTAAAAATCCATTTCCGATAACTCTTGACAGGGATGAAATGCCCTTGCGTATTGTTCTGCGTTAGGAGATTCCTTACGATTTGATCGAGTGTTTAGGCCCTTTTTCAGGCCTTTAGCAACCAAAAAATATTCGTGAAGTCGAATTTACCTATATTTTCAGTGCTCATAAAAATGCGAGAAAAGTCACAAAGATACTTCGGTCTTTCGGCTATCAAGCAGAACTCGATTTATTCAAATCCATCCAGTACTCTTAGTGTTATGAATTTCCAAAAGTGGAAACTTTTTTCTTGCGCACCCGGTATGTGATTGAACATTAGACTGACGCTATGTGTCCTGGTATTCGTTCAAGGTTGTTAATCTGATGTTTTTATTTTCTCTCATACAAGGACTCACGACCAAACAGATTCTAAACAGAGACTAAAATCTGAAGAATAATCGAACTTTTATCTAATCAGCCAATCAATCGCTAAGAAGAGGCGAGTGGTCTAACCTTATTAAGAAAGTAGAGATTTGATTGGTTGCGCTCTAAATGCGGTGCATTTGGCCTAAGTAGTCTCTGTTTTGAAGCTGTATTGTAATGAGTCTCAGTTTAAAACCATAACTATCATTCAATTCAATGCTGAAAACTGAGACTCATGTAGTCAGTCTAATTAAACATGCTCATAGTCATGCTTTTTTCTATAGGCTCGCATGGTTGGAATGGACCAAGAAGGTAAGAGAGCTCCGATTCAATGTAAGGTTTTTGCCAGAATATTTCAACAGTTCTAAAATCAATTTTGACCTTAAGAAAGTTGCACGAAGAGATAATCTTGGGATCGTTTTGCATAATAGAATTTTATTTATTTTTTTAAACAGCGATACCACCCTGGCACACATCTGTGCAGTACTGTGAAGGTTATTCAGTGCTATTGGGGGGGGGGTGGGGGGTAATTTCAGTACTGTGGAGGCTGTGAAATACTGCTTAGGTATAATGGTGAAGGTGAAGTAAGCAACGGATTCTATTGTTGACAAATTTCACTTTTTTAAAGATTTTTGCAATTTTCACGCAGAGAATATTTGATTGTGTTTATTTTACAGATGCTCTCAACGCGCCTATTGGTCCTAGAGACTCATACATAATACCTGTTTATCCCAGCGATGTAAAAAATCCAGATACTACAGAATACTGCAATGACCAGGGTATGTATTTATTTTTGTTTGAATGCAGGGCAAAGAGTAAGCGACCTTTTTCACATGAAATGGTTATATTTGAATAGAATTGTCTTAATTTTCCACCAGAGATCGGCAATGAATGCTTCAAGCAGTAGTATCGTGAGCAAGAAATTTTGTCAAAATAATTTTCGCACGCTTTTCAAGACAAAATTTTGTCCGAAAGTTTTCCCGTTGTGGTTTTTGTATCTTTATTCAAATATCGTTAAAAAGGCAAATATCGTTAAAAAGGCGTTGTTGTTGTTGTTGTTGTTGTTGTTGTTGTTGTTGTTGTTGTTGTTGTTGTTGCTGTTGTTGTATCTTTATTTTACATCGATGAAATAAATAATCTAGTCTACTATATACATACGTACAAGTAAACTAATCAAAATCGATGGATACACTAATTAAAATAAACAAATAAATACTTTTTTATTTACAAGGTGTACACATTATATACACCGAAACTTTTGGATTTTAATGTAATCAATTTGTGAATTCGAAATCCCTTCCTTCAAGTTAGTTTTCAACTTATTTTATGAAATATCCCTTTTAAGTGAATTTTTTATAATTTTGTTCCATGTGTTTCAGCTATGTCAATCGGAAATGGTCACACCTTATACGTACCAGAAGACGCTAAAGTTCTTGGAAGTGGGAAATTTGGTGCAGTATGCCTTGGCACAATCATGTGTGACAACGCTAATACAAAGGAAAGAAACGTCGCAGTGAAAATGCTCAAAGGTAATTTTTATATTGTTAAAGGGAATTTCAGCATATAGAATTGGCTCAAGCCATTTGCGGTCAAATTCTAGCTTATCAGATGTCAGTATTTCCTGTTGACATAGACCATCTACCCAAATATGGTTCGGCACGTGTCACAGCCCATTGTCTTTGCACGGCAATTTTTATCAAAGGCTTATATATGCTTAGATTCCCTTTAAGACTAGGGGNAAAAAATCCAGATACTACAGAATACTGCAATGACCAGGGTATGTATTTATTTTTGTTTGAATGCAGGGCAAAGAGTAAGCGACCTTTTTCACATGAAATAGTTATATTTGAATAGAATTATCTTAATTTTCCACCAGAGATCGGCAATGAATGCTTCAAGCAGTAGTATGGTGAGCAAGAAATTTTGTCAAAATAATTTTCGCACGCCTTTCAAGACAAAATTTTGTCCAAAAGTTTACTATATACATATGTACAAGTAAACTAAACTAATCAAAATCGATGGATACACTAATTAAAATAAACAAATAAATACTTTTTTATTTACAAGGTGTACACATTATATACACCGAAACTTTTGGATTTTAATGTAGTCAATTTGTGAATTCCAAATCCCTTCCTTCAAGTTAGTTTTCAACTTATTTTATGAAATATCCCTTTTAAGTGAATTTTTTATAATTTTGTTCCATGTGTTTCAGCTATGTCAATCGGAAATGGTTACACCTTATACGTACCAGAAGACGCCAAAGTTCTTGGAAGTGGGAAATTTGGTGCAGTATGCCTTGGCACAATCATGTGTGACAACGCTAATACAAAGGAAAGAAACGTCGCCGTGAAAATGCTCAAAGGTAATTTTTATATTGTTAAAGGGAATTTCAGCATATAGAATTGGCTCAAGCCATTTGCGGTCAAATTCTAGCTTATCAGATGTCAGTATTTCCTGTTGACATAGACCATCTACCCAAATATGGTTCGGCACGTGTCACAGCCCATTGTCTTTGCACGGCAATTTTTATCAAAGGCTTATATATGCTTAGATTCCCTTTAAGACTAGGGGTCGCTTGAGGGAGGGGGGGAGGTGGCATAGACAGAGTCAGAGAGGCATAGAAAAAGTCAGAGAACAAAGCAAGCAGCAGTAGTTGCACTTCCAGGAAAGCACTAGACTTACACAAAAGCCCTTTGCCTCGATATCCAACAACATCCACCACCACCCACTGCCACTCAACAAGGAATCATGCACAAACTGTTGAAAAATCAGGACAACCAAGTTTTTGCATTTTGAAAGTGTTGCAAAGAATACGAAGCAAAACGTTTTCCAAGCATCAATTGAGACACAAAACAATAATAGCTAAAGATCTTGAGACAAAAACTCTCTGAAAATCTTTCAACTTTCAGATATCTTTATCGTTGATATTATTTATAATACCCTCTTCCTCCACTTTGTTTGAACATCAAAGCAAAAAAGCACGCGAATGCAAGCTAGTTTTCTTCAATATGGCTCTGAGACTGTTTCACAAAATTCTTGAGGATAACCTCTAGCTTGACTACTGATGAAGGGTTATGCCTGATACGTTTAGTGTTTTATAATCTTGGCATTTTAGTTTAATTAATACAGAAATTTATGTTTATTTGATAACCTCTAGCTTGTTTACAGCTTTTATCCAAACATGTCATCAAGAAATATCACCTCCCCAAAAAGTTGAGGCCGTTTGTCCGAGTTTTTGAACAGGAAGGTGACGAGTCGTAGTTTGAGCGAAGAGGTAAATTCAATTCAATAAAGTTTGGAGCGAAAACAATGAATCAGGTGATAAGTCTAGGAGAGGTGATAAGGGTTATCTACACAAAGGCTTCTTCGTGTAGCTGCCACAGTTCTACAAAGTATTTCTTCAGCATGGGTTTCTCTTGAGCTTTCTTATGTGTTTGGTTTTTGCAGCCACTTTTTGATCGAATTCTAAGTAGGATTGTGGAAGAATTCTTCAGTATTGTTATGTTAATAAGATTTAATAAGGTTTAAAGGGGAAATACGGCTGTGGAGTGGAGGTGAATGCTGGTGTAAAATATGTACATAGAATCCTGTTATGTTTATAATTAGATAGTTGGTTTGAATTAGTCTTATGTCGTTGATATTAGACTATAGTTAGTTAACCAACTGTAAATAAAGTCATTATTGTTATTGTTATTGTTATCGTTATTGTTATTATTATTATTATTATTATTATTATGATAACCTTTCTGACTAATACCCCATTCACACTGGCAAGTTGAACCGAGGTTATCAAATGTTGCATTCTAATTGACAAATTGATTTCATTTGATTGGTTGAAATTTAACCTGGTTTAAATAGAACTTGTTTAACTGTGTCAATGTGAATGAGGTATAAAGTTCTGAAAGATTGTTTTCGATTTTTTAGCTTTCGATAACACCAAACACAGAAGAGATTTTGAAAAGGAGGTTGGGAGCCTTAAAAAGCTGGATCATCCAAATATCGTGAAAATGATTGGTACATATGTTGATGAAGCAAAATGTAAGCAAATAAACTAATTTTAGTTCATTTTACGTCATTTTGATCGATTGGTTTGTTGTTTTTTCATGGGCGTTAAGAAACGCGATAGTTATTCCTACAACTGTTTTTCCTCACTGTGTCCCTATGCCCGTTCCTCCCTGTGTCCCTATGCCCGTGAAGGTTGTTGTTGTTGTGCCTGGTTTCCTTGTATCTCTGTATTCNATTTAACCTGGTTTAAATAGAACTTGTTTAACTGTGTCAATGTGAATGAGGTATAAAGTTCTGAAAGATTGTTTTCGATTTTTTAGCTTTCGATAACACCAAACACAGAAGAGATTTTGAAAAGGAGGTTGGGAGCCTTAAAAAGCTGGATCATCCAAATATCGTGAAAATGATTGGTACATATGTTGATGAAGCAAAATGTAAGCAAATAAACTAATTTTAGTTCATTTTACGTCATTTTGATCGATTGGTTTGTTGTTTTTTCATGGGCGTTAAGAAACGCGATAGTTATTCCTACAACTGTTTTTCCTCACTGTGTCCCTATGCCCGTTCCTCCCTGTGTCCCTATGCCCGTGAAGGTTGTTGTTGTTGTGCCTGGTTTTCCTTGTATACCTGTGTTCTGATTTGAGTGACTTTCTCCCACTGTCTACTGACGCAACAACAACAACCTTCACAGGCATAGGGACACAGGGAGGAACGGGCATAGGGACACAGTGAGGAAAAAACAGTTGTAGGAATAACCACCGCATTTCTTAACGCCCATGGTTTTTTGTCATCAGGTTTGTCTGAGCAGTAATCAGTAATGAATTATGAAATTTTGAACAACCTCTGACATTTGAGTGCCTTTGAAATATATGGAAAAAGCCGCCTGCACACAAAAATGTAACTCGTTGAAAAAATCACATACTAAAATCTATCAGATTATGCCCCTGATTTGTGTCCAGGAATATGCCTCCGATTTTTGGACGATCCACTCCGCCTAACAGTATGATGATCTCATACCCTGTTAAACAACAGACTTTCTCGCGAAATTTCGTGGTTAGACCCTGTTTTAGGGGGGATGTTTTTTACAAAAATCATTGCTTTAAATAATTTTTGCTTGCGAACCCCACCCTTATGAGGGGCACATGCTTGGCAATGAATATTAGTGAGTACCTTGCCCCGGGAGTTGTATTTATTGCGTAATTTGATCCTAATCGCATTTGAGCAACATGAAATTTTAAAGATTGGTAGAAAAATAAACATTTTAAGATTGGTAGAAAATCAAATTTTGGAATTTTTTCAAACATATGGAAATTCTTTTTGGGAGCATATTGCTATACAGTAGAATATCTTAAATGGCATTGAATTTGTGTTTTTATAATATGAACGATTTTTCTTGTATACAAATGAATTAATGAAATCGGGGAGTACATCATTTTCGTCAAAATTAAAGTCAAATGACACAGTTATAAGAATATTTATGTTGGGAGTCTGGAAAATCTAAATATAGGCTATAGTATTTGATGTTCTCGTCATTAATCAAACAATAGGACAATAAATGGTACGATGACTTCTCGTGTTCTATCTTCAAACTTAATGGCTATATGTCTGTCATTTGTCTTTAATTTTGTCATTATTTGTTTCTTTTAGTTTACATAATTATGGAATATTTAGAGAAAGGTTCCTTGCTTAGTTTGCTACAAAGACAAAAAGAAAGAATTTCGCAACGAGATCTAGCCAGATTTGCTGGTGACATTGCGTGTGGAATGGATTATTTATCAACCAACAGGGTAAGCAGTTAAATCGTCAAGAAGTACTCTAAGCATAGGCTCCAAATGTTTAAAAAGGTCGGTGTAAAATTCTATGACCTATTTCTTTAAACTGAATGGCTTGAAAGAAACTTTAGCTACTTTGCTATAATTCTACTATTGTACTTTTCAAAAATCTTCATTATTTTCAGAATAGACCATTTTGACTTTTAGAAAAGGGTCTGGGGAGAGCAATATTTTTCTGGTGAATGGCAGACACAAATAAATAGAAATAGCTCCGTGGCAGCCATTTACCAGAAAAATATTGCTCTCCCCAGACCCTTTTTCTAAATGTCAAAATGGTCTATTAGAGGGTTTGTCTTCTTTTCCGAGAATTCAAGAAAATTTGGAAAAAACTTAATAACATCGTAATTTCTAAAAGTTTTGAGAAAACAGAAGCATTTTCAAGATAACCATAGTTTATGAATGTCTGCTTTATGGTATCAAGCACAACTGTTTCATTCTTCTGGTTTACGATTTGAAATTTGATGACGTCACATCCTCAAAATATTCACGATTTCAGAAAATTACAACGGTAGAGTTATCACAAAGTAACTAAAGTTTCTTTCAAGCTATTTAATTTAAAGAAATAGGTCATAGAATTTACACCAACCCTATTAAAGATTTGGAGCCTATGCTCATACTCTACTGGTTGAGTTTATACGACCGATTAGTCAAGACCCGTAAGTAGATAAAGCAACCTGTAAAAGATGCCTTGAAGAATGGATGGCTTTCTCACTCGCTGTGCATGCAAAAGAGGTTACAGTTGAGCGCCACTATTGTAAACTCTGAAGGGAAATGAAAATTTGATCAATTCATCCACACCAAGTTTGAATATTCAAATCAGTAATATTTTGAACTAGGAAGGAACCCTGACCTGATAGCATAGGCGCAGTGTCTTGAACGATGGGGACTCTGGATGGAGAGCAGTGGCAGCGGCAGTTGTTGTCGTTGCTGTTGTCTCGGCTGGGGTTTCTGTTGTTCAGCATTATCCCCTATGCTGGCCTGACATCCAATATGAAACAGGCTCAGTATTTATGAGTATTTAATCGTTTATGGGTAGCTCTTTGTAGCTGTATATTTAGTTGTAATTTAGTTGCATGTTCTTTCTGTAATGGCCACGGTGTAATCATGGTCTTTCGCTCCCCGTGGTTAGACTCAATACATGTCGTAGTTTCGCTCTTTGACTGAACCTGATAACGCTACAACTACAGCGGCACTACAACTACAACTACAACTACAACTACAACTACAACTACAACTACAACTACAACTACAACTACAACTACAACTACTTTTTGTCACTGCAGCGACAACAACAACAACAATTCAATTCAACTAGATGAGCGTAAGTTGAGGGCCTTGTGCAGTGAGGCTACCCCGTGGTATCGTCCTTGTAGTATTGCAAACTATGTCATAGGTACTGTCTTCAGTAATTCGTTTTTGTAAAATTTTTGGTTGAATATAAAAAATTTGATCGAGATAGCGAGGTTTCGAGATAACCGAAGTTGTGTTACTTTGACCAAAAAGTATCATTAGAAGTCTATTAGTAGAAAATGTACCAGGGAAAAGTAGTATTACCTTCCATGAGCTCCCTCTGATTATTTCAAGACACACATGTCGACTTACTGTTCGAGCGTTCAAAAAGCTTGTACCATATAAAATAGATCCAAACAACTGAACAGGAAAAATTTTGGTAAAAAGAACTCTTTCAAATTCAGCTTTTGTTGTAGATAACACGGTAAGTTTCTGCCATTAAATCAAACGGAAGATGCATTGACCATTTTTGCAATCGTTTTAAAGATGTCTATGCTCTCTTTCAGATTATATTCTTTATAAAATTTTTGTTTTCTGTCTCTCTCAGATTGTTCATCGTGACCTTGCAACCAGAAATGTTCTGATTTCTGATGATGGCTCGGCAAAGATTTCTGATTTTGGTTTGGCAAGAGACGTTGACGAAAAGGGACTGTACGAGCCAACTCAGGTAAAATTGAAGAAACTATTGGTAATATTTTACATTGTAACTTAGACTGCGTTCACATGATACGGGCACAATTTGAAAACGGTGAAAAATGTGACGGATAGGCTTCCCGTTCACACGAAAACGGCACATTTTTTACCGGCAGATTTTTAAAACGGTAGATTTTGAAACTCTAACCGGCACATTTTGAAAACGGCATCGTATGAACACTCGAAAACGGAACATTTTTTAACGCTTTCAAAACGAGACTGATCGATTCGTAAGGTGTACGTGCATTTCTTCGGCATCAAATTCTTTGGGAGATTGCAACAAGTTTGTTACCGTCAAATTTCCTACCATTTTCAAATTGTACCGGTATCGTGTGAATGCTAGCTAAAATTCTGCTACCGTCACATTTTTCACCGTTTTCAAAATGTGCCGGCATCGTGTGAACGTAGTCTTAACCATTTAGAAGGCCTATATGTTTTTGTAGGACACTGGTAACACTACCGGATGTTCTTATCTTATTACCATGTGAGTAAATAGACAAGCCCTGTTTGAAAAGCTACTATTCCCTTGGTATTACAGCAATGACACAGCCAAATATCTTGTTTGATAGCCGATATGTTCAATTAGAATTACCAATTTACCTGACTAAAATCGACCTCTCAGTTTTGAATTAATGAGGGACTTTCTCAAGAAAAGCCCTCCAAGAAACCTTCAAAAACTGTCTAAAATCATAATCAAATTTCCCTAGTATTTTTGCTAACAAATGTAGATGTCATTACTGTAAATTAGAAAAACCAACGAAAATCGTTTTCAGCCATTTTTGAAGGTTTTTTTATGGGGCCTTTTCCACAAAATCCCCCGTAATTTTAGAACGGAGTGGCCGATTTAAGGGCGGTAAATTTGTTAAATCCAATAGAACATTTCCGCTCTCAAACAGGGCATTCGCTAATATTATTGCTTTTGAAGGGAACCTAAGCATATACAGGGTGTTTAAAAAAACACAACCCACCTTTTTTCGAGATTCTTCAGAAAATAATGATATTTGAATTAATTTGGCGCATACTACTATCTGAAAGCACAATCTATATCTTCTTTCCAATGATATCCAGCGTGGGCACATTAATTGAATTATTAATAATAATAATAATCACTGTAAGCACCGTAGTTACATACAACTATAGGCTAAATACTTACAAGATACAATAACTCTAATTAAAACGAACAAGCAACTTAAGAACATACGTAAAAGGAATGGTGAGAGGAGATGTGAGGGCACTATCCCGTTGGTACACATGGATTGTCTATCAGAAAGTCTTTGCATACACCTAATACCCTGTGCAAAAACCTAATTGTTGCGATATTTGTTGTAATAGCCATGTTACCAATCATGTTAAGTAATATTTCTTTGTCAACTCTACTCCATTCACTACCAAAGCTGCCGTTCATAGTTTCAAAATACTCTCTCCTAGCTTCTACAAGTTTTGGCTCTGAGCATCCAAGTACGAAATGAACCTCATTACCTTCTGGACTATTTATACACACTGGGCATATGCGTTCTGACCTCGGTTTTTTCTGCATCCTTCCTAATTCAATGGGCAGGAGATGTGCGGATATTCTTAGCTTGGCAATTGTAGACCTATGCTCATACTTCAAGATATTATTTACGTATAATTCCTCCCCATAACCCTTTTTGATGAATTGGTAAATTTCGGATAACCGTCCAGACCCTTGTATATGCTCTCGGAACCTCTTTTCATACTCAGTCTTAAGGGATTTGGTAACAGACAGGAGAATCCTCTTCCGCGACGTAGCCCTTTCCTGTGTCACTGAATCTAGGGTATAACCAGAAAGTCTCAGTAAATGTTGTACCACAGTTAGCAAGGAGGGCACCCCTTTAACATGCAGCCTGAAACATTCAAGCAAAGCATTTTCGATGATTGGATTGGAAGTACGAAGATGTAGTAGATGAAAATAAAATTTTAAGATTCGTTCATATATCTTCACATTTAGTGGGTAAACCCCCATATCTCCTCTCACAGCCATATTTGAAGATTTGGAGTGCACGCCCAGCAAAATTTTGCATAACCTATTTTGGAGATTTTCATGCTGTAGTTTATCGTCAAACAGATTCTCAGTAAATCGGTTAAAAGACGCATTACGATTGTAACTCCCCATGAAAGCCCCCCAGACTTCGCTATTATACAATAATATTGGCTCAACGAGTGCTCTGAAAAGTTTTTGAATAACACATGGTTTTACTCCACTTTGAGGGCTAATATCACCCAGAAAAGAGAAGAAAGCCCTACAAGCTTTTTTGTGCAGAGCAACCCTTGCTTGTTTGAAGGACCCACTTGGAACGAAGATTGTACCCAAATACTTGTAATTTTCACATGACGTTATATAATTGTTTCCAAACTTGATAGTTAAATTGGTATTTCTACCGGCTTTGTTAAAAACTAAGATTTTTGTCTTTTTCACGTTCACATTTAACTTCCATTTTTGAGAATAATCTTCAAGTTTAGAGAGGCTCCGCTTTAGCCCCTCTTCAGTTTCAGAAAGTATCAGAATATCGTCTGCATACATCAAACAATTGATTTTCTGGTTCCCAATTGTAGGAGGGAGACATTGCTCGTCAAACAGCTCTACAATATCATTGATGAATAAGTTAAAGAGAGTGGGGCTCAGATTGCAACCTTGCCTAACACCTGTTTTTGAGACAAAGGATTGTGTGATTCCGTTTGGTAGCTTAACGGCGGCTGTCAGGTCAGTGTACATTGACCGAAGCAAGGTAATGAACCTACGACTGATGTTCATTCCAATAAGCTTATAATATAGTCCATCGCGCCACACTGAGTCATAAGCTTTGGAAAAATCAACGAAACAAGCATAAATTTTGGCCTTTCGGGAGAAGTAAGAGTTCAACAATGTGTTCAAGACAAAAACATGATCTGACGTTCGATAACCTTCGCTAAACCCTATTTGATTGGGATGTTTGAGGGAATTAAGTTCGGTGAAGCGCACAAGACGCAGATTCAGAATGGCATTGAACAATTTAGAGAAACAACTCGTTACTGTTATACCTCTATAGTCATTAGGGTCATGGGTATCACCCGACTTGAAAAGTGGTGTTATTAGACCATGTTTCCAGGTGGCAGGATAAATTCTACTTTGTAAGATTGCATTGAAGATGTAATGAATAACCCNCTAGACTTATTGCAATCGCCGTAGTTTCGCTCCTTGATGGGCTGATAATCGCTACAACTACGACTCATGATCTAACTATTCGAAAAATCGGCCAAATTAAGGCAGCCTCGTAATGATTATTCCGGTTCCGTAAAATAGCATTAGCAGAAGTGTATGGTCAGCAATTTATCAGGATTGTCTTTTGATTTGCGTTGTTGTTGTTTCTTCGCCAGATATTCTCACTTGGGAAAAGAAGTGATAGATTCACGGCATTTGGCATTCTTTCATGCATTCGTTGATGCGTTCGTTGGTATCCAAGACGGAATTTAGATCTGATCAGTGTATCTTTGATATTTTTGTGTCTCTTTAGAGCAACAAAAGGTTGTTTTGTCCATATTTGTTTAAGTATTTCATCATTTTCAATTGATTGCCAGTTATCTTTTAATATTTTACCAATTTCTATTGTTGTGTTGTGTTTTCAATTGGCTAGGCTAGTTTTCAATTTTTAGACTGGAGAAGGTGGCTTCAAGCACTTTATCTGATTATATTTGGAGGAAACCTAAACTCACCAATGGGAGATACAATGCGCCTCATCAATAACAACTGCCTTAATTCTATTGCTATACTTGGCTGAAGTTAGCACTTTCCGCCATCCAGAATCAAAAATTGCCTCTGGGGTAAGAAGCAGCAGCTCAACCTTTCCCTGCACAACCGACTCTTTGAAGAGGGGGTCAGATTGCAATTCGCCGATAAACTTGGCATCAATACCCAAATCAGTCAGTCTAGTTGCTTGTTCCAGCATCAAACTTGACAAAGGCGAGATAATCAGAGTTATAAAATCGATTCTAGGCCTATCTTCTTCAACTTCAAGTAGGCCATCCTGTCCACAATTTCTCAAACTAAACAGCTCGGAAAGAAAGGCGAAACAGTAAGTTTTCCCAGAACCAGTTGGAGCACATACGAAAATCTTTCAGCTTAATGTTGTGTCGCTCTTCAATCTTCGCAATAATCGCACTGTAAACACTGTTCGCCATGTTTATTCTAAGTTTTCGCGGGCTGCCAGCAGGAAAAAGCCGGAAAACAGAATCATATCTTGCAGATCTTGGAGTCGATTTTTCGCAAGCATATGTCGCAACATCGCTATGCACAGATCCTCTCTCGACGAATCAGATCACGATATGAAGTTCCTGCGATATGATTGGTCGCGCCTCCATTCTGGCGCGTTTGGCTGGATTTTCAGATTGTTTGATTATCAGTCCCACTTGCAGCGTAGTGCCCTCATCCAATTCGATAAAGGTAGCGGAAATTGGGACTGAAGTAGTTAGTCTAGGTAACCGATTTCGCGCTTTCGCGCGCTTTTAATCTGCACGGAAAGGAGGCTAAGAAAGCTGACCGCAAAATGGCCGACGAAGCTGACACAAAGAATGACAAATCAAGTCACAAAATACTCGTTATTATGGGTGTCAGTGGTTCAGGAAAGTATGCTTTTTCAATGATGTTTTTACGCCATAGCTATTGCAAGATGCAGTCGTGGGGCGAGGGCAAGTCGAAACTCCAAAACTGAGGCAATGTTGCCTGATCAGGTAACGTTCCATGATGGGGAAAGTCTGTTCTGTTGCCTGATTGGAAAATGGTATCGTAATATTTGCAGGAACAGAGAGATATTTTTATAACACGAAAGTTTTGTGGCTGGAACCGCAGCTGAAATTTAAAGTACACAGTGTGGCGGGGGAGAAATTACCTGCGCAAGGCAAACTTTCCTATCTGGGCGTAGAGAAAACTGCCTATTATCATTATTAGGTTGTGATGTTTGCACGATGACAGTGTTGTTTTGTGTTGCAGTGGTGTAATTATCTGACTTTACAGACAGAAAAGTCTGGGGGACGGGGTTCGAGCCTCACCACTTGAGTGTCATGACAAGGGGTTGTGGACTCAATTAGGTCTTCTCTAATTCTGTGATCACAGCGCTTGGCGCTATAAACCTCCACTTCACCTTCATGATTTGATTCAGCATATCATCTGGGATTAAAAAACAGGTATTTGGAAGGCGAGGCTATTGATTCAGTTTCTCCCCCATTGCTGCTGAATGAAAGGTCATTGTTCTCCTCAACCTTTGAAACGTAACCCATTATTCACTACTATTGTTTATTTGTTTGGTTTGTACACAGGACAACAGTTGGAAAGCTTCTTGCAGACAAGGTATGGTTTTGATTATCCCTGAATTTCTTCAATGTCATATTTGAGACTTCAGTTCAGTTTCATTCACCCAAAATTTGAGCACTTCCCCCCTGTGGCATGCCTTCTGGGGGGGTAATCAATCGATCCTAAATACAATTTAACATAAATACTCTACGACAAAAATATATAACAACACAAACAACTAAAATTTAGCAAACTAAAAATAAATATAGAAGATACTTTACATGATTGTATTTAAGATTGATTGATTAAGGAGGAGCTCTCTAAGTAGATAAACTAATCAAGAGAGAGCCCTCCACATAAAAAAAAACAAAGAAACCGAAATCATTTTATTAAAACGAAGACAGATGATAACCAAAGCCAGACGAACCTCATTGGGATAAGGTCATACGTATGCAGTGAACAGTGAGTTAGTTCTGGGAATATGAGTCAATGAAAAAGTTTTTAATTTCAAATGAGATACGAAAACAGAGCTAGCAACACATATAAAAAGTGGAGGAGTGTTCCAAAGTTTTGAACCAAAATATTGAATTGTTTGAAGACCATATAAGGCAGTTCGTTTGGACCAACACAGCAACTTGCTTCTATTTTGGGTGCATATTTTGAAATGCATAGCAATTGGCTTTGCTTTGATTAGTGAAATAAGCAAATCAACAACACCACAAACTCAATAATCTTGCTTCGCAAAACAAATAGTTTTTTTCAAACTGTGTCGATTTAACAAAGCAAATAGAGTTACAAGACAGAACAGCTGTGTTGGTCCAAAAGAAAAAAACCCTGTGTATGTTGATATTTGTATTACAAATCATAAATGATTTTTTTAAACTTTCACCAGCAGTTATCGCCAATGATCTCAATAGATTCTGTGTGTCGTAAGTTAAATCATATATTTTCGTAATTTCATACCTTCTTATTATGTCTCGTTCAATTCCTACCCTGACCATCCCCGGGACAACCCCGGGTGTTTGCTCAAATAATATTCCCTGCCCGTGGGCATTTGACAGTAAATCTTTCCCCGTCCCCCAGGGCATTGGACAACACAAGGAGCTTTGTGTTATACAGTTACTGGGAATACGGCACATTCTTAGTGCCTGGCCCCCGGGCATTCGCCAGAAAAATTTGTCCGGCCCCCAGGCATTTGTGCAATCAATTTTTGTTGACCCCTGGGCTGCGTGGGGGGGGGGGGAGATGGCCACTGTAGGAATTGAACGAGACATTAGAAACCAATATTTTAAGCACACTTACAAGGTTGTTTTTTGTTATGTCTTTTAGCTATCATTTACATTCCACGATGCTGATGATTTTCACCCAGCAGGGAACAAAATAAAGATGGCCTCAGGTGTGCCACTTTCAGATGAGGTAATAAAATTTTGATCAGGAAATTTCAAGTCTATAGGAAGGTGTTGTGGTGCAGTGGAGTAATACTCTGACTTTGCAGGGGGAACAGTCAAGCAGACAGGGTTCGAGCCCAGTTCGGGCCCCACCACTTGAGCGTCATGAGAAGGGGTCACAGACTCGATTGGGTCTTCTCTACTGCTGTGATGCCAGCGCTTGGCGCTAAAATCCGCAACTTCACCTTCAGATACAAGCCATCTCATGTTTTCCATAGTGGTAGCAATATTTGATTGTCCTTATTTTCTTTGCAAAACTCCCCCTTCAGATTGTTAAAAGCACCCTGTCTGTTCAGTACTGCAGATGGTTTTCAGTACTGCAGAGGAAACCTAAACCTGCTGATTTCTTCTCCTGCTGTACTGATGATATCCCTACACAGCACTGATGCTAACCCCCACAAACACAACTTTACCATTTTGCCGTTGAACCCAGATTATTTTGTAATTTTGATTTTATCGTATTTTGTAACCTCCAGGATAGATGGCCATGGCTAGAAACTCTACGAGAGAAGATACTAGAGTAAGTAAGTTAGTGATAATCTTGAAAGATCTGTCATTGCTGCTAACTGCTTCTATTGATGTCTAAAGGACAAATCCGAGGTTTGATAAAACAAGCTTAAAGGGAATCTAAGCATATATATAAGCCTTTGATAAAAATTGCCGTACAAAGACAATATACCTTGACACACGTCGAACCATATTTGGGTAACTGATCTATTTCAACAGGAAATAATGATATCTGATTGGCTACAGTGCTGAGAATATCGTGGAAAGATAAAATATCAAATGAAATAGTGTTGAGTAGGATACAAAGTCAAAGAGTGTTAACTAAAACCATCAAGGAACGGAAACTGCAGTACTTCGGTCACTTAGTTAGACGAGGAGACCTTCAACGAAAACTTGTTGTTAAGCAAAAAAAGTAACAGGCAAAAGAGAAAGAGGACGACCCAAAACATCTTGGACAGATAACATCAAGAACTGGACTGGTTTGAGCTATTGTGAGGCAGTAGCGATGGCTCAAAATAGACAACTATGGAGAATCACATCATCCAACCCTCGGGAAACAGAGGACGGAACATGAAGAAGAAGAACATTGGCTAAAATTTGACCGCAAGTGGCTTGAGCCACTTTTATATGCTTTAAGCAAGATTCCCTGATAACTTGGGCTTGAACTAGCCTGATTCAGGGCTAGACTGATTACTTCTGTCCCAGTATCCGCTATGTTTATTGAATCAACTCAGAATCAACCACAACGATTTGTACTGTCACCGTTTTGTACTGTTGCATGACAAGGAGGCTAGCCACGATTTAGATGTGGCATCATCACAACACACTGATTTGTTGGCAAGATGATGTCACTGTACACTAGCAACTCGTTTGAATAGGTAATCTTTTTGGAGAAAAGAAAAATGCTGGAAAAGCTTGATACACTATTCATATAACTGTATTTTTTTTATTATAAAAACAGATATCTAAAAACATTTCTTATAAATAGCCCAAGTTCGGAATAAAGATGCGACAAAACTTGCATGGACAGTTTTCTCCGTACCAATCTTTTATTTTTGCTTTGAACTTAGAAAGGGATTCTGATTTTCGTATTGGTTGTGGTACCCATTGTTGACAGATCTCACCCTTGGTTAAATAAATTCGTTATTGTTACGCAATGAATTTCATTTTCACAGAATATTTCCTGCATGAATGAAGGTTTCAGGTCATTTCTAGTTTTGTACATCTCAATCATAAGTTTTTGCAAGTTCTTTATATGGATAGTAACTGCACTAATTGAGAGGATGAAAGCGAGGGACAAATCACTCCAAAAACAGCGTACGAGATTTTGAGATTTTAAAAATCTTTAAGAATTTTAAAAGATTTTTGAGATTTTTTCTTAGATTTTAAAGTTTTTTCTAGATTCATAAGACCTTTTGAGATTTGAGATTTTTCAAGATTTTGTAGGATTTTTACGAGAGTGTACAAGATTTTTGGAGTGATTTGCCCCTCGGATGAAAGACTGCAAGGAGTTTTGATGAATCTTCCCTTTTGCTTCTTATATGGCGGTTTGCTATGACCACCGGGGTCAGATGAAAATATATAAATTACAAATGTTTCTGTTGAACAACGCAATTTTCTGTACGACTTGAAGTCTTTTCTTGGATTTAATAATGTTTCTTGAATTTGATTTTCTTGTTAGATGGAGAAGTAACGGAAAAAATGCAATTCTGGCTTGCTCAGCGTTGAAAGAAAAGTACAGAAGGCACTTGGTATTCGGAGAAATGAAGGACATGAAGTTGCAGACAAAGCAGGACAAAGAAAACTCAGTAAGAATTTTGTTTGTTTATTTGAAAGGAACCGCTGAGTGTATCCGAAATCGCATGTTACGGCGAGTAGACCATTTTATGCCTAGTGATTTATTAGAATCGCAGTTTAGCGATTTAGAGGAGCCGAAGAATCCAGAAAATTGTTTGACACTTGATATAAATAAAGATACCAATGAATTAGTTGCGAGTATCATAAATTCGTTGTAGAGTTTTAGTAGCTACTTGGATATTTATATCATTTTACGTTCTTTGGATGAAAATGAATTCACGTTAAAGACCCATTGCTAACCATGATCCTTTGCAGCCCCAAAGTTGACTTTCGTATGTTATGAAAGTCATTGCTGGTGGCCTAGGTTCTGTTTGTTTTGCTTTTCATTAGGCGTGCAAAGGATCATGGTTAGCAATGGGTCTTATCCAGATGCCCAAGAGCATCTCCCTATTTCATTCGTACAAAGTTTAGTCTGGTCAGGGTATTAGTATGGGGAAAACTTTTCATATTCCCCTGTACTTTGATGTTTAATTTTTTTCGATGTTAATTTTAATTCATAAGGGCGTTGACCATAACGTCAAATACTGGAAAAATTTTTGTTCGAGGTTTTATTTCACGTGTCCGAGGTTTATTCCACGATTTGTCTTCCAACTTTAGCCCTCCTGAAGTCAAATTATTCATATCGCCATCATTTCAACATTGAGGTTGGACTTGCTCCAAGTCTCATCCAGGTAGGCAGGGATGTGAGAATTCGTTCGCGAAACAAGATCATAGACTTGGAACACAGGGAGCCCCCTTTCAAAGAAGCAGAAACTAATCGAATAAGAAATGGTCGCAACGCGGCATCTGCGAAGGAGCAATGAAAGATGAACGATGCGCGAACTTCCTCTCTCCTCCGCGAAACGTTCATCGTTCATCTTTCATTGCTCTATTACTTATTTTTTTTGCTCCTTCGCAGATGCCGCGCATCGTCCATTTTTTATTCGTTTAGTTTGAATTTATGGCAAAGGCTCTATGACCACTGACTATAGCGCTAGGCGCTAGGATTATAACTTCAAACCCAAAAGCCACGAAAAGTATTTGACCTGCTTCTTACTGTTTAAATAATTTACAATTTCATATTTTCAGAAATATAGCTACACCACTAACACAAGATTGTGAATGAAACATGGATTATTTAACAATTATATGAATTATCTATTTATTGGACTATTATCATGTTTTTCTCATAATATCATTAGTCCCAGTCTCCCAAAAATCTTTTTCTCTAGCATTTTTGGAGACTGGGACTGGGACTAGTTACTACGCAGAAACGCAGAGGAGCTTTGTATTCTTTGCGAAGAAATCTGCATGGCTGTATGGTTCAAATCAAATTTTGGCTCATGATCTTCTCTTTCTAATTATTTCCTAAAGCTCAAATATTTGCTGTCTCGTCAGGATGGATATTTGTAATGTGAATATTTAATCAAGTCCGTGAGTCGCCAAAAGGCTTCCTTTCATCAAAAAATTGGTAAAAAGAACCAGTGGTGTAGAGCTGGATCGATATCTAGGGGGGCTCTGGTAGCAGGCCCGTCTGAACAGACTTCATATTAAGGGGTCCAGGGGCTGGCCCCTGGGAAAGTTTTGAGACCTCGCCCTTTACAATACCGGAAAATGCCCCTACATTCATTGTTTTTATAAGAAACCTCTTATAAGAAATGTTAGTAGCCTCCTCCAGAAAATCAAGAAACTCCACTAGAAACGATCAGCGGTCAATTCAAAGTTAAGACACTTTTTCAATTTTGGTTGTGAGTTGCAAAGTTTTTTAAACAGAAAACGTATTGCCAACCCAAATAAAAGGTCTCATTTTTGTTTATGATTTGGTTCTTTATTGTAATTCTTGCTTCAAAAAGCAGTCCTCCGTGAATTTTGATACATTGTAAAATTCAATTTTATGAAAAATGAAGAAACTGTACAAGAAACTTTTGCTATAAGAATTGGGCAAAAGGTTAAGAAACCCTATACTACAAAGTTTAGGGCCAAGTTTCTTATAAAGAATGAGTGTATTGTAAAAAGTGCACTATTTAATTGATGAAAATTATAATGATATTTAGATATCTAGTCGATGAAGATCATGATTGACAACGGCTTGAAACATTTTGCTAATGATATACAATTTTTTCACTCTATCTGGCATATTGTTTTTGCGGTGGAAATGCTTTCTTGTTATACAGTACTGTTTTTTTAATAAGAAACAGCTTGTAAGAAAACAAAACAAAACCTGCGGAGATTAGCCATCGAAATGTACAAAACGAACATCAACCAGAATCCAGATTTTTTGAATGACATTTTCAGATTTCATCAATCTTCATATAATCTCAGAAATGAAACATTTTCTACAAAAATACCAAACACAGTAATTTATGGAACGGAAACAGTTTCTTACAGATGTAGTCAGATTTGGAATAACATACCTGCCGAAGTAAGAAATGCAAACAATCTATAAATTTTCAAAAGACTAATAAAACAAATTACTATTCCATGCTCCTGCAAATTATGCACCCAGTATATACCAAATCTGGGATACATGGGGATACATCACATAGATTATCGTATTTCTCATTTAGTTTACAAACATGTTGTATATTATATATATAAATTTTTTTCTTTTTCCTTGTTGCTGTTCTGTTAGTTGGTATTAATTAGCTGATTGTATTTATTTATGATTAAAGCTAGAATATGTGTCCAACGTTAAATAAAGTATCAAAAAAAAAAAGATATTTACAGTATTTCAACAGAAAATTATAATGTTGTTGAAATAACCAGGGGAGCTAAAGCCCCCCCCAAAATAACCAAAAAGATAACTAGGGGTGCTGAGCCCCCCTGAGCCCCCAGCTCTACAGCACTGCGAGGAAGGGGTGTGTTGCGAAGTTTGAGTGGTACGTCACGCCCCCCAATTGTCAAGTGAATAGCAAGATTGGTTGGTGGTTATGAATGGCATGTTCTATTCGCTGGACCCCAAGACCCCGGACTCCATGACCCCGGAAGTTAATGTAAATATTAGAAAGCAATAAATTTGTTAAATATAGTAGTAGCAATAACAGGCAACACATACACACATTTCATGAGAAACTTTGTAAACCTTGGTCTTTCAGCTTGTTGCCTATAAATTCAATTTTGAAACTCGTGTAATTTCAAACCAACCATATTTACATTGTTTAAATTTGTTTAAAGACAAATGACGGATATATAGCGCCTAGTTTAAAAATAGAACAAAAGATGTCTGAGTGCCTTCATTGTCCAGTACGTTTGATAATCTCTCGAGGTCATCAAATACAATGGAATACAATAGGCTATATTTGGATTGCCCAGGCCCCTGATTTAAGTCGCCTTATATCTCCGTCATTTGTCTTTAATGAATTGCCAACAGTTTCATATGCACTCGTATTTTAGAAGTAATGGGTGCGTCTTATAAATTTGTATTTCAAGTAGCCAGAATTGCCCAAATTTTCCCACATCTCCAGTATTTCTTACTTTAAGCTGTTTCTTTGATTTGTTATTAAATACGTCTTTTTTTTAATTGTAGATTAAATATAACATTTAGTATTATATATGTAATAAAAAGTTTGAACAATTGCTAAAAATCTCCAATATTTCATGTACAAGATTATCAACCTCGTCCCCAGGGCCTTTTGTCATATTTGGACGGAGACGAAAAGCCAGGGCCTTTTCGTCTCCGTCCAAGTCCAAATATGACAAAAGGCCCTGGGGACGAGGTCGCAAGATTATCATAATTGTAAGCAACAAAAGTGGGTTTTCTATTGTGCATCAAGGCTTATAAATACTTCAGATTTACGATGCTCTCAAATACCTTCCTTAGGATTGCCAAATTTCCGAAATCCTGGTAGAGTTTTTCATTGCATTGCATTTTATATACACCAAACATGGAATGCTTGCTTTTTTACGAGAAACCGGATTACAAACTTACAAGAAACCCAGTATTCAGCTCGCCAAAAGAATTAAGCTTGGTTTCCAAAAGTATCGCAGAGTATTGTAAAGTGTTCCAGTAATAGGATTTTTTCTATCTCTGCGACCCCTGTCCATTGCTCATGTTTATTGCTACTCTCACTGTTTCAAGAAACTGTTAAGAAACTTTCAGTAATCAAATTTGAACTTTTTATAGGGTCGATTTCCTAGTTTTTTATTGCTGTTCTTTCCCTTTACTCATTTTGCTCGACTTTGATACTAAGAAAATTGCACAATGAAAAATATTTACATTTACTTCCGAAACTTGGTATCGTTTACATTTACTTCCTAGACTTGGGGTCCGGGGTGTGGGGTCTGGGGTCTTGGGGTCCAGCAAATAGAACATACCGCTTACCGCTATGAATGAATGACTTTGAATGCGGAATATGAATAGGAAATGAATAAAGAGCTTTTATACTAATTTGCATGGATTAGTCGTGATCCAGTTATTTGGTGAGTGATGTTTCCTTAGTTACGTAAGTAATTTATTGTTTATGTGGCCGATGAGAACTTCGTAAACCTACCAGACCACAGACCTACCAGACCAGACCAGACAGTGTCACATTTGGCGGATCTTCGGAGCAACCAGGAAACAAGGTATGATGTTCTGTTTGCTTTTTTATTCCTGTTTTAATTTTATGATTCTTCAACCGAGTGAAAGTTGTAGAAATTTGTGAGCCTGTGTGTGGATTTCAAACTATGTATCAGATTCCTTCAGATTGGTAATCGTTTTAAATTAGAAGACCATGCAGTGCAGGGGGAGTGCAGGGGCGTTGCCAGCAGCCCTACAAGAATTGGGGTGGACTTGGTATGGAACTAAACTAAGTTCTGAAAAGTATAGCCTACCCAGCCATTTTTACACCGTTTTTGCTTAGGGGTGGACTTGCCTAAGTCGTGCAAGTCCAGCTTAGGGGCCGCACAAATATCGATTTGTTCACGCAAAAGGTCCAATTGACGTTTTGAGGGGGGAGGGGTAAAGGGACCGGATGTTATCAATTCTGTTTTATCGAATTTTTCTCCACTGGCTGTATATTTTATCAGCACCACAGAATATCGACTGCAACGAATGAATCTTATCAGTTTTGTTGTGCGTGATTGCGTAAACAAATCGCCGCCAACGACTTCGCGATCACGGATCACTTAGGCCAATCTGACAAGCACCAAAACAACGGTATGAAATAGTCTCGTGTTTGGAAAAATTACATCGGTTTTCGATGGGACGTTTTGGAGGTAGGGGGTGGGGTATTTTGAAAACGTCCAATGGATGTTATATTTAAGCATACGACTATGATTTAAGCATAGTCATGGTTTAAGTCTTTATTTCTGACTGTAGAGAGGCTTCATGTTTCCATATTATCCACGTGTTGAGCAGGACCTCTTTTAAGGGACAGGACTCGGGGGGCAATCAATTGTTTCCTTGATTAAAAGGGACAATAGGGCTATTGTTTGAAAAGGTAAAACAATAGATCTAAAGAAGGGACTAAGGGGGCAATTGCCCACCCAGCTAGTATGTTAAAAGAGGCCCTGGTGTTGAGATGTAATAATTCCGCGAGATTACGAATTTTTTAACTTTACAACATTCAAGACTAACGCGGGCATTCCTTTCAGCCTTTCAGGCCCTTGCCCATAATCCAAAAGATGCTCCGTTGTACATGAACCTTTCGCCGTCAAATGAAAAATTGCCCCCACAGAAACCAAATGTCATAATTGGTATCCTTTGTGTGTCGTATGCATTTGGAGTTCCTGGTTTCGCATTCCGCAATCTTTGCACGTAAGCATCCTTTTCGGCCAATCAAATTGGGGAACGTATTTCCTCCTTCCATATATTTCTAATTTCGGACTCTTTGGCCTTGTCAATGTTTAAAGCTCTGTTAGAAACTTGATGTAGTGATTTTTTTGTTATCAGAAGAAAAAGTTTGTTCTCATGCATATAGCTGACAGGAAACTCGGCATTGAAAAAATTCAATATGTCGTATTGGCATTCTAAAATTAACTAAAGGTGAAGTTGTTCTAGAATTGCAAAACTCGAAATATATTTGTAAACTAGTGGACGTTCTAGAATTGCAATACAGTAAAACCCCACAAACAAGAACATAGGAAAATCGGCGCAGATCATTTCATCCGTCCTCCGGTAATACAGCCTCTGCGAAGGAGAGTGGGTGGGCACGGCAGCGGTAAAGCGCAGGTCATGCAGGTTAAGAAAACGCAGGCTAAATGAGGCAGGTCAAAACTAGCGGCCATGGCGGCCATGGGCATGCCGGCTTTAGGCTCACAGCCTACTGACATTGAAAGTATGATGGTCCAAAGGTTAGGGGCCGTTAGGTGGTGCCTGATACATACATAATGGTAGGCATTGTGTAAAGGCTGGTTTCCATTAAATCGTAGAGCGATCGTAAGGGGATCGGCGACAGTCTGCGATCGTCTGCGTTGTGTTCCCGATTTAATGGAAACACTTTCTTACGATGCTGTAATGGTGATAAATGCAACTGTAGGCTTTGTAAAGTATATGTACAACAGGTTGGGTTCATAACAGGATAGACTGAAGTTCCTGTAATTAGAGTTATATACATATGCATTGATACATTATTGTTTTTTCTATTAGATTTGTAAATTATGTAAATAAGTAGGCCTTAATTAGCTGTAATTTTAGCTATTGCTTTGTTCAGCCTACTTTATAAATAAATAAATGATGATGATGATGATGATGATGATA
>REGM01000003.1:765657-804167 GCA_004194415.1 Aurelia aurita
CCCCTAACCTTTGGACCATCATACTTTCAATGTCAGTAGGCTGTGAGCCTAAAGCCGGCATGCCCATGGCCGCCATGGCCGCTAGTTTTGACCTGCCTCATTTAGCCTGCGTTTTCTTAACCTGCATGACCTGCGCTTTACCGCTGCCGTGCCCACCCACTCTCCTTCGCAGAGGCTGTATTACCGGAGGACGGATGAAATGATCTGCGCCGATTTTCCTATGTTCTTGTTTGTGGGGTTTTACTGTATTGCAATTCTAGAACGTCCACTAGTTTACAAATATATTTCGAGTTTTGCAATTCTAGAACAACTTCACCTTTAGTTAATTTTAGAATGCCAATACGACATATTGAATTTTTTCAATGCCGAGTTTCCTGTCAGCTATATGCATGAGAACAAACTTTTTCTTCTGATAACAAAAAAATCACTACATCAAGTTTCTAACAGAGCTTTAAACATTGACAAGGCCAAAGAGTCCGAAATTAGAAATATATGGAAGGAGGAAATACGTTCCCCAATTTGATTGGCCGAAAAGGATGCTTACGTGCAAAGATTGCGGAATGCGAAACCAGGAACTCCAAATGCATACGACACACAAAGGATACCAATTATGACATTTGGTTTCTGTGGGGGCAATTTTTCATTTGACGGCGAAAGGTTCATGTACAACGGAGCATCTTTTGGATTATGGGCAAGGGCCTGAAAGGCTGAAAGGAATGCCCGCGTTAGTCTTGAATGTTGTAAAGTTAAAAAATTCGTAATCTCGCGGAATTATTACATCTCAACACCAGGGCCTCTTTTAACATACTAGCTGGGTGGGCAATTGCCCCCTTAGTCCCTTCTTTAGATCTATTGTTTTACCTTTTCAAACAATAGCCCTATTGTCCCTTTTAATCAAGGAAACAATTGATTGCCCCCCGAGTCCTGGTCCCTTAAAAGAGGTCCTGCTCAACACGTGGATAATATGGAAACATGAAGCCTCTCTACAGTCAGAAATAAAGACTTAAACCATGACTATGCTTAAATCATAGTCGTATGCTTAAATATAACAGAACCGAATAACGTGAAGATTGTTTCTTAAAAATAAGTTTGTATCGGCAATAGATCCAACTTTTGATCAAATTTCCCAAAATTTTGTATCCTGCTCTCATTTATATGGATAAAAATAGTTGCAAGTTCAATAGTGCTTATGTTATGAACCGTAGGTGATATTTGCTGATATAAACGTAATTTCTTAAAAAATAAAAAAGTATGAATTGAAACTTATTGGGGGCTTCAGCCCCCATAATCCGGCAACATTTATTGCATTTCAGGCTCATTCGGGCAGTTTTATCTCAATCAAACCATCTTATTCGGGTAAGATCCATACTAAGCCCCCTAAACGTTGGGCATCCCCTACGCCCATGAGAAGGGACAGGGAGGGTGGGAGAATTCATCTTGATCGCAGACTTGCATTTAAAGACTGATATCGATTTAATTTAAGATTCAATGCTTAACTATGTCTTCATTGTACATTGTACGCTCTCGTAAAACGAACTGAATGATATAATGCATGATTCAGAATATTAATACTTACTCAGGAAAATGGACTGTCATCAGTGCATCAGCCTCTCTGGCCCCACAGGTTGACCTGACTGCGGAGGAGAGTACACTAGGCCCTTTTGCCTGAACGGGGGTAGCTTTTACGGTCAGTGATAGACATGGAATACCAAATTCCGGCTAATCCACCTGTCAGGAAGTCCGACTGGACAACCGAACTCTAACAAGTAACCCAAAAAAACAATAAATTCAATAACACAACATAAGAAGGGACAGGGAGGGTGGAAGAACCTCGTCTTGATCGTAGGCTCTCGTAAAACGAACTGACTGATTCAGCGCATGATTTAGAACTTGGAAAGGAATATAAGTAACTTGTTACAACGACTGTGTAGCCCTTCCCCTGACTGACCATTCCGATGTTTTACTTTCAGACCTTGCAGTCTCAACCAACGTCTACTTGACACGAACCTTTGAATATTTTGATGTTTCATTGCTGTGCCAGAAATGTGAGTTATACTGCATGTCATTTTTATATCCAAGCCTGCGAGAAGGGGGCACGGGGCAGATTGCTGCAGGAATGAAACAATCAAACACCCTCCCCAACAAGAAAAAAGAACAAATTCGATGTTGGAATGGGGCTGCGGAACATATATTCCGGAAGTTGGGTTTCTAACTAGACAAAAAGATAAAAAAGCGGGAAAGGGGAAGTGAAATACACTGACAATAGCAGAAATAGGGGGGAAATTTATTGTCGAACATTTCAAAGCCAGATTGGGCTAAGACGCCCAAGGAATCGAATCGCATATCTCTGACCTCGCTGATTTAAAAAAATATTCGTTTCGGTTGGGATAAATTTTGATTTTAAATAGACCTAATTTGTGACTTACTGTACTCTTTCCAATATTTAGTCAGGGGAACTGTACGACTCAGACATGAAGGAAGTTATCGTTGAGCATGATATTTATGAGGTCACACACAAAAGGATAATTAGATTTGAAGGAGATGTGAGCGCACTGAGAGCAGCGATACTCAAAGTGTATGATGAAGAATTGGTGCCGGAGATTGCCAACGTCAGTGGAAAGAGCCCAGAAGATGTCAGAGACCCTGAGCAGCAACAAGAAATTTTAAAGCAATATTTGCATTTGGAAGTATACAACAAGACGTTCCAGGACTTCGTTGATGTAAAAGATGCTGATGATGTCAAGGATAAAGATAGGCTCAGAATATTTGTTCGGGTAAGTAAAGACGTACCGATTGTCCCAAGAAAACAGAAAACAGATTTTTTCGTGCCTAGCGATGAAAATTGAGCTTCGTAGATAACTTTTTCATTGATATTGGTGCTGTCAGGGTTGAAATATTAATCTTAAAAGTTTACATTTGCCTCCACCTCCAACCCAGAGCTTTGGCATTTTGGCCTTAGCGAATTCGTGAGGCACATCGGCAGTAAATATTGAAATCAAAGAAAAAATAGGTGAGTTCTACTTCTAGCAAATATGACATGATATGATATAATTTTTGCTCAAATTTTATCAAAAGTTATTCGCTGTGCTGCAGGAATTTGCTTAGGCCAAAAGGCCCAAGCTCTGGTTGGGAGGTGGAGGCAAATTTGGACTTTCAAGATTGAATTTCAACTCTCAAAGCACCAATATCAACAAACAAGGTATCTATGTTCAAGTTCACTATTGAGGAACGTTTTAACAATGATTTCAGATCAATTCAAACTAATCTAACAAGAAGGATTGCGATGACGATCATTATAAAAAAGAGACAGCTCCATGATATTTGATGACAATTCCAGTAATTACGACATTTCCAAGTATATATGAAAACAAATCCAATGTTGTTACATATTATTATTAGGACTAGGCCATATTATTATTAGAACATTTTGATAGGATCTCCCATCATCCTCAGCTGAGCCCTATCGCCCTATTCCGATCACTGAGAAAGTTAGGTCGAGTTTCCCGTTACAGGGAAGCTTTACAGAAATGTTATTGCTATTAACATATTCCTAATTTTCATAGTTGAAATGATAACGCAAACTTGTGAACTTGCAAAGCATGGCGTCAGCAAAATTATTTTCGCGCGCTTTTGTTGTTTGGTACGCCCATTCCCCTTTCAAACAACATTTCGAGGTTGTAAACACGAAAGCCTTCGAAGCAGCCTGTTATCGGAATAGGGCGATACGGCTCTAGTCCCAAAGTAATATGTAACTAGCAACAACAACAGTCGGTATGAGTGCAGCGTATTAGCTTTTGTAGCAAGTCGAAACAGACAGCAAAAACAATATTTGAACAATGTATTATCGGGGTATTATCATGACATTCCACTATGAAATAAACAACAATTAATTCAATCCTGCTGATCATTGAAAAGCTGTGGTCCGGCAGTTAGTTATATAAAATCACTTGAACTTGCCAAGAATTTGCAGTTATTTCTGCAGCTGTGTTTAGAGTTCTTATTTATCCACCCAGGGGATACATCTTCTGTAGGCCTAATCAGATCTTCCTTTTTGTACCATAGTCATTTTGTACCAAATGCAAATATGCTGCGAAAAGACGCTTGATTTGATTTTGAAATGCTCTCCAATAAAGGTCTGTAAAGAAACAAAGAATAACCAGACAGGATGATATAATTCACAAACACCTCGCAACTTATTATCATAATTTGTCTGCAAATCGAATTGGTCTATTGTCTAGTCCACTCATATTTCTAAGACTGCTTGCATGAATTTTTCCTGACAATAAATATGACAATGTGTGGCTTTACTTAACTTACCCGCTTCTTCCTCTTGCTAGCTTCAAAAGAAGGAGCCTAACAATCACTGCTTCACTTTGATATGTTTTGTTTTCATAATAGCATTTCGTGGTGGCCTCTTAGTCTTATATATAATCTAACTGTTTATTGAGGTGGCCAGCCGAGACACTTTTGTGTATCACTAAGTCTATTTCCTGAAGTCCGTCTGACCGATCTCTTTCCTATAGTTCCCGGACCCGCCTTTCCAACATTCCGTAAATCGCTTTGTCCCTTTGTTCCTTTACGGAATGCTGGAATGGCGGATTCGGGAACTATGGGAAAGGGATCGGTCAGACGTACTTCAGGAAATAGGCTTGGGGCAAGTATAGTGTATCACCAATCAGAGAGCAGTATTTGCAGTCAAGAGCAAATAAAGAGCCAAATATGGGCGAATAGCACTCAAATAACGCGCTCTGATCGGTTGATCAAGTTGTCATGACTACAGTGTCTCAGCTTCGAGCAGTTTCACCAGATCGCTTTGAATGGCATGTCAGTCAAAACAATTGATGCTATTGTTACAAAATCTTCTCTTGTTTGACTCAGTACAATTTTGTGTGAGAAAAAGATTACAGACAATAACAAGTTCTTTTCTTTTCACCACAAGGAATCTGATTTAATCAGAAGTAAAGGTCGCTTGCCAGAAGGAGGCTGCCAGCTTTGGTGCCCAGTTCATTCACAAGGACAAGGCTATATGCAGCTCGGTGCAGCTTTGAATTATACAAGCAGCAATGGTAGTGTGATCTATGATGTCAACATTGAGGGCATGAGCTGGATACCGGTTGAAAACCCTTCCCGCCAATCAAGTACGTAATGTCATATCATGGGTGGTTAGACACCGTCTATTAGACCTTTTTACTTGCCAGAAAAGAGGTTTGGATCGAGCTTCCAAATCTGGTAAATTTTGTGAAGTAAAACAAAACCATGACCCCCGTTCTCAGTAGAAACACTGCTAGCTGTTGCATGAAGTTCCTTCGGATCGCAGAACACTTTTCAGAGAGTTAATCAACGATAACTGTACTCAAAATGAGTTATGAACGGTTCAGTTATACAGAGGCAAGTTTTGTTCGTCTTTTAGCCTTGTTTCTCGTTGTTTTCGTTCATTGTTATCTGATTTTGTCCTGTAATACTGTTACTGTTGCTGAACAAAAGTGCGAGCATGCAAGGGTTTCATTTTGCGAGTTTGCGAATCGAAATTCGCTGTTTTCAACCGTTGTTCTTCAAATGGAAAGAAACGTTGTTTCGATATTATGAATGATAAAATTACAAAACTTAGAGGAGGAAACACATACAAATGCATAGACATATCGATGAATNGATTTTGTCCTGTAATACTGTTACTGTTGCTGAACAAAAGTGCGAGCATGCAAGGGTTTCATTTTGCGAGTTTGCGAATCGAAATTCGCTGTTTTCAACCGTTGTTCTTCAAATGGAAAGAAACGTTGTTTCGATATTATGAATGATAAAATTACAAAACTTAGAGGAGGAAACACATACAAATGCATAGACATATCGATGAATTCGGGCAAAACAAGTCAGACGAAGGCCTCAAAGTACTTAAACGATAGAAAAGATTTGCTGAAAGATCACTGTGTTTTGATTAAATATGTAATGGGCCTAGAGACAGTTGCATAATGAAATCAGCTCACAATGAACGAAAACAACGAGAAACAAGGCGAACAAAACTTGCCTCTGTATAACTGAACCGTTCATAACTCATTTTGAGTAAAGTTATCGTTGATTAACTCTCTGAAAAATGTTCCGAGATCCGAAGCAACTTCTTGCCGCAGCTAGCAGTGTTTCTACAGAGAACGGGGGTCCTGCTTTGGTTTTCTTCCTCAAACTTTACCAGATATGGACACTCGATCCAAGCCTCTTTTTTGGCGAGTAAAAAGGTCTAATAGACCTTTATACCTCTATGGAGGAGTGCAGGAATTTGTATGCTTCTGCGGAGGAAACATTCACCTTAACAATATAACTTTTAAAATGGCAGCTGACACACAGCTAGGCTCCTCTTATCATGGAGGCAATGTAAGTACAATCTGCGGTGTCTAACCACCCGTGGTCATACTTGCATTTCGGGTTGAATTATAAAGAGATACTAGGTTCACAAAAAGAGAATCACACGTTTGAGAGTACTTAATAACTTGGATTGAATTAAAGTTTGGTTGATAGCCGAATGGCTGCGCGGTTTTGAAATTTTTGCAGCACCTGCAACCTAGTCCCCCCCCCCGCATACCCCTCAGACCGAACAACAGTAGCGGAAATGCGGTTCAAGGATGCCACGATACATCTTACAGAGAGTGTATTTTGGAAGTAGTTTCTTGGCATACTTAAAGTGATGAATCAACGGAGCAAAGAGGAGGTCATCTATAAATAGGACAAAGAAAACTCCTACGTGCCCTATTATTCCTCTGGCTAAACAATATCCATGCACGTGTCGAAATCATCAAATACAATAGGCTAATAATAGAATACCCAGACCCCTTCCGCGCGGAGCTTTTATATCCGTTGATTCTCTTTAAGAAATCCAATAGCACGAGAAACCTTAGATCGTAAGAAATGGGTATGTTCACCCCAGGCTAAATGTTTGATTTTTTTTTTTTAATTTTATTTTAAATATATTTACCCTGGGGTACAATTCAGTTAAGTAAAACTAACAACTGCTTTCCAATTGTCCCAGCAAAAAGAAAAAAAATGATATTAAGCCTAAAAATTTCCAGATATAAACCTATTTACAATTTTCATATTAAAGTAAAAAAAAAAAGAANTGCACGTGTCGAAATCATCAAATACAATAGGCTAATAATAGAATACCCAGACCCCTTCCGCGCGGAGCTTTTATATCCGTTGATTCTCTTTAAGAAATCCAATAGCACGAGAAACCTTAGATCGTAAGAAATGGGTATGTTTACCCCAGGCTAAATGTTTGATTTTTTTTTTTAATTTTATTTTAAATATATTTACCCTGGGGTACAATTCAGTTAAGTAAAACTAACAACTGCTTTCCAATTGTCCCAGCAAAAAGAAAAAAAATGATATTAAGCCTAAAAATTTCCAGAAATAAACCTATTTACAATTTTCATATTAAAGTAAAAAAAAAGAAGAAAAAAATGGAAAGACTTTAGTCGCGATGCAGATCAGCTTTCCTAGAATATTGTCAATTCAAAGCTTTTAGTTTCGTTTTGAATGACTGGATCGATGGGGCTAATTTCATTTCCGAATCGAGTTTATTCCATTTGTCAGCTCCACGAAACGCAAATGACTTTTGGCCATAAGCTGTCTTCATTTTTGGTACAGGAAGATTGCATTTAGTATTGCGTAAAACCCGGGTATGAACGTCAGACAACCTGGAGAAAATATTACCTAGGTTTTCAGGTGCAAGGTCATTTAAGGATTTATAAACCATAGTACATGTTTCTCGACTGACCAGCCTCTCAACTGACGGCCAGCCAAGCCGCTGCAATAGAACCTTTTCTATTGCGTAAAACCCGGGTATGAACGTCAGACAACCTGGAGAAAATATTACCTAGGTTTTCAGGTGCAAGGTCATTTAAGGATTTATAAACCATTGTACATGTTTCTCGACTGACCAGCCTCTCAACTGACGGCCAGCCAAGCCGCTGCAATAGAGAAGGAAGGGGGTTCTACTAGTTTTATCGAAATCTGTTTTAGGTTAGGGCGAAATCCAATAACCATCGCCTGTGTCTTCAGGACATTCAATGATAGTTTATTGCCTTGGAGCCATTCCCTCAAAGAATCAAGTTCTCTGTTAAGTGTCACGTTCAGATCGTCGACACTACAGGCAGAAATGACTAAGCCCTAATTCACCTCCACTATGGAGGTTTTGCTGTACTGGGCTTGCAAATGATTTTTTTGATAAAAACACTCGTTTTCAATCTTGGGAACTTTAGCAAAGTTTTGCATTCTTTCAATTTCAAGCCCAGGGGCCGGGGCCTCTGGATGGCTAATGTATGTGTCTCAATTTCAGTTGTACATTTCGAATACGTTAAGGGTGCCACGTCAAAGATCTTCTTCCCCGGAAAGATTTACGTTGGATATGGTAAGAATCATCAAATCATTGCAACGGTGAGATCAACTTTCTTTTCTTTACCTTATGTCGTCATAAAATTAGAATTTTACGGGCCCTTAGTCTTTTGGTGAAGCCTTAGTCTTAGTCTTTTGGTACTTTTGGTGAAGCCCGTGAAGTTCGAAACAAATAATCAATGTAAACAAATAGGACAATTTTGTAATTCGAACGCGAATCGTCAATTAAAACTTCAATTCGAATCAAACCTTTAGTTTTTTTGCTTTGGAAAGTTTTCCTTTCGAACCGTGTTGCATTCGAATTCAAGGTCGATTCGAATTCAAGCTAGCTAGTCGAAATGGCAGACCAAAATCTTTACGTCGTTAGGTGGTCGTCAGGGAGCTTTTTACCAACATGCTTTGCAGTGAAACACTATGGAATCTTTGGAGCCGCCATCTTCACAGGGGGTCCAGGCGTATCCCCTAGCAAGTTCCCTAGTTTTCGTTTCTTTGCTTCCCTGTGATCCGGATTATGAAAACAACACCTGTGTAATTGGAGATCGGGCTACGTCATCGTTGCGGTCGAGCTGTTGTTCCCGCAACGATGACGTAACCCGATTTCGAATTACACAGGTGCTATTTTCATAATCCGGATCACAGGGAAGCAAAGAAACGAAAACTAGGGAACTTGCTAGGGGATACGCCTGGATATCCTCTTTTTTAGGCCTGTTTTTAATGCCTAAACAAACATACCCACACTCACTCGACCTCAGACAATCCTCGCAAAAACCCTTGTCACAAAACAGCAAAAATTAGGTACAGAGCATAAAACCCACCTTTCCCCCTCCCCCCAAGTCAATGTTGATTATTTCTCTAACTTGGAACATATCATGCAAAAATTGTCCAGAGTCAAGAAAAACAACATTGACTTGGGGGGAGGGGGGTTCTGTAAATATTTCAGCTAAAATAGTAACTGTTGCGATTTTTTATCGAAAAGTCTAGAAAACGTGGTTTGTGACAAGAGGTTTTGTCGAGGATTGTGGTTAGCTATCTTTATCCCCTCTTTTACATTGCACGAGCTATCCAGCGTAAAAGTTTTAACGTAGTTGTGGTGCTACATAGATGAAATATTTATGATATGAAAATATCCTATTTTGCTCAAGAACTAAATTTTCCAGACACAAATCCCATTGGAAGCGCATTTTTACTTTCGTTTTCAAAAACACGTTTCGTCCCCATAAATTTTGCAAACTTGGATGAGCATTCATGTTCCTCAAGTACTAGTATGTAGATTATTTAAATGATCGTGTTCTATCCCGGGGGTAACTTCAATAGGGGAATGACGGGGGTGTGCCATTTTGACATGTGAAATCACACCCTAAAATTTATAAAATTTTCCAAAAACCATACCCAAAAGTTTACAGGCCATGCAAAATGCATACCCTAAAATTCAATATAATAGGTCAAAAATCAAAAACGTTACCCTAAAGAATCATTTTTAAAAATGATACCCCAAAATTTATGATCATACCAAAAATGATACCCCAAATGTATGGCTATTTATGATGCTACCAAAAATGACACCCTAAAATTTATTTTCTGCCTGAAAAAAGGCACCCCAAAAATTGCACATCCCCGTACTAATTTATACGGAAGTGACCTCCCTGAGTGTTCTGTGCAAAAATGAGATTCTTTGCTTGCTTTTGCTATACGTGAAAGCCAGTGCTACAATAGACGATTACGGAAAAGATGGCGTCAGGGGGCATTTGACCAAGATGCATTGCGTTTGATGATTGAATTTCTATAGAACCACTGTTGATTCCATTATAGAACGCAATGCATCTTGGTCAAATGCCCCCCGACGCCATCTTTTCCGTAATCGTCTATTTCCCCATATGTTACAATAGACAATAACGCTAAAGATGGCGGCTCCAAAGACTCTGTTTTTTTTGCTGCAAAGCATGCTGGTAAAAAGCTCCCTGACGACCACCTAAGGACATAAAAATTTTGGTCAGCCCTTTCGACTAGCTAGCTTGAATTCGAATCGACCTTGAATTTGAATGCAACATGGTTCGAAAGAAAACCTTTCCAAAGCAGAACAAGTACAGCTTTGATTCGAATTGAAGTTTTAATTAAAAGATTTTCGTTCAAATTTCGATTTTCAACTTCTTTAGGGAGGGTAGCCCTTCAGCTAAAAAGCTGGTTTTCGAGGGGCCCTCCATTGAAATTACAATAATACTTTTAAATAACATCTAAAACTTATTACAAATTAATCCTATAAAAGCCTATATATACCAAAAATTAAATATATGTTAAAATGTTAAAATCCGAACTTTATCACAGCTAACGGTGGACTAAAAGTTTTATGTAGTTAAGTGGTCGTCAGGGAGATTTTTACCAGGATGCTTTGCACGGCCGCCATCTTTAGCGTTATTGTCTATTGTCTCCGGTCTCCCCTACTGTGTCAAATACTTTTTTATTCATCTGAAATCAACCACAATGCAACTCCCTGCACCATTCACAGCAGGAAAAACAAAGTTATCGAGTTCTCACCGTGAACTGTGCTGACAATTTAGACTGACTACACGAGTCTCAATTAGCCGCCTTGACCTGAATGATGATTATGGCTTCAAACTGAATACATTGGCTTGAAACTCGGCTTGAGAGATCTAAAATTATGCAGCACTTCCTTTGTTCTCCAGCAATGTCAAAATCAAATAATTCTTGAAAGGGTTAATAGTGTTGGTTATCTATCTTGAATCCAGCGCTAGAACCCTTTCTTTCAAAATGTGCTTGATTTGGAAATTTTTGAAGAACAATAGAAGAGCTGTTTTGAAGCAACCACTTATTTGCCTTTCCTGTGTCATAAATCAGCAACCACCACTTGTCAGAATTCATCAAACAAAGTCCCAAACTCCAGAAAGCTATAACCAAAATTCTTGGCATACACGCACTCTCCGTCGCAGAGGCTGTTGTTTGCAAACGAGCAGAACGTGAAGCTCCGAAGGAGCAAAGAGCGCGCAGCACGATGGCCATCCGTCCTCCGGTAATACAGCCTCTGCGAAGGAGAGTGGCATACACGTATTATATTTATAAGAAACTTTATAAGAGTCTCAACTCGGATCTTTTTCTTCCAGACTGATACAGGAGACAAGAGCTATGACTTCAACTTTACTTTTGAATTGGGCAAATACAGACAGGGTTACGGAATGTTCTGGAAAATCATCTGGGGAGACAGAAAGCCAGCTGATAAAAAGGATTTGCCGACACAAAATTTGATTGGAGTCTCTGACAAAAATAAATTGAGCTGCATGCAAGGTGTAGTTTCAAACTTCTTTATCAGCCCTGCTTGTTTGTTTTCAGTCACCGCTCTATCTTCGACCGGTAAGTGACTTTCATATGCAGCTAAAGACATAACTTGAAAAGATACGATTAAAAATTTACAGTGCAGCCAACAGACTGATTATAGAGTAAGGCTGGAACGTATTTAGCAATTATAGAGTAAAGCTGATTATAGAGTAAGGCTGGAACGTATTTAGCAATTCTAATTTTAGAGAGGAAAGTTTTTGAGGGTATTCAAATTACAAGCGATTAGAAAAATAGATTAAAGGGGCTCCGTCTCCAAATTTCGAGCGAAACGGCTATTTAGCAGTTTTTGATAGGCATTATGCCACAGACTTTTCAACTTTCTTTCAAAAATGGAAGCGTAATTTTGAACATAAATCTTTGTACTTCACAGAGGAACAAACCAAACATTGATATCTCTTACGATTGCTCAGATGGAAGTCGATTTTTAATGGTCAGTTTTTGGTGGCTTGGGTGAAGCCACCAAATAAAACTACAGAAGACACTTGCCTAAAACAATGGTGTTTACAGATTTGTTTACACTTTAAGACGGAGCCCCTTTAAGATGGTCCTTTTGAACTTAGAACAGGGCATTTTGAAATATTGGGAAACGGTGCCCCCTGTAGCCATCTTTTGGGGGCAAGATACCGGTCAATTGACAATAGAAGGCACTAGGGACAGTTTAATTGTTAGGCCAATAAGAATACTCCCTGGCCTAAGTTGCTGTTTCATAATTCATGTAGCCCAGAAGAAGGAGTAAAAGTTCATAATAAACTGTGTTGCTACTTCGCCTATCTTTACTATGGATATGAAAGTGCATTTGCATCAAAAGACTATGCATAGAAAGAACTGTACTGTATCTACTGCCGGGTGTCCCAAAATGATGTGTCGGCATTTACCGAAACGCATAATCATGGATATTGCACGGATTTCAATGAAGTACCAATCATTGCCTACAGAAAGACTAACTTAGAAGTAGAGATTTATTTCATCAAAATCGATCATACCTTTCTGGACAAGAGTTTTCAAGGGTGGGCATGTTGCAGTGATGACAGTGGTCCTATGTATGTCCACATAACCTGTTTATTTCTCCCATACTATGTTAATGTCTGTCCCTAAAAGCAGGTTTAATTTGTACTCTTTTCAACAATATCATTTTCAACTAACTTGGACTGTTCATGTTCTTGGATGTTGGTCAATATTTGTCCTCAAAATTGGGTTTTATCGGAGTATTATAAAAATGTATGTCCCCAAAACCAGTATTTTTAAGAGTGCAATTGGTACTGGTACGCTGAAAAATGGGTTGGTGAAATCGTTTTTCCAATACATACATAGGACCACCAAAAACACAGCACATGCCCACCCTTGAGTTTTAGACAATCTCATTTGGTCTCTGTTTTTTAAAATTCTTAAAAGCAGCTAGAAATAACGACAACATTTCCTTGAACACACCCGCTTGTGGTAGTGTCATGTCTTGCGTGATTGTTGTAGTTTTGCAGCATTGTACCAGCCTGGTTCCTTGCGTCAACTTGACCGCGTTCGCGTGAGAGTCCTGGACGCCAGGGAAGCGATTTGTCGACCGCTATTTTGGACCGCTTCCGTGTACCCCAGTACCCTAGTCAAAAATGACGTCAGGGAACCAGACTGGCATTGTACTACTATGTACCGGGTGAGTCATAAAAGCATATCCACTGTTTAAGAATTGTACTGGAAAACGAATACCGCCAATTTGTGCACTCTAATAAATGCATCATCCTACCGAGGGTTCAACAGCATAGGGCTCAAATAANGATAAAAGCCTGATTTCTCGAAACAAGATTCCGGGGTACTGGTGGGTACTAAAAAATCTTGGTGTACCTAACGGGCCAATCAAATCGCTTGACACTTGGCATACAGGGTCACAAAGCATATAACTACCAAAGGGTGTCAGCGATTTGTGATAGATCCACTGGTCCGACTTTTATAAGGGTTTAAAAGTTAAAAAATACATTTCAGACATTAACATTAATTTAAAATTGAATTATTTCTAGACAGTACGTTTTATCAAAAATTCGTGACACCCTTTTGCAGTTCAGGACCTTAAGTCTTAGGTAAATAGATAGTCTTGGTCGAACAATGCCCGATGAGGTACACCAAGATTTTTTCCCAAGGGTGGTAAATTTCGCCTAAAATCTGGAATAAATCATTTGCGTTTTTATTTAATCAACTGGTCATATTTTTATGGTATTCTACGTTTTATTCTGCTTCGAATAACATATAAGTTTGTTTGGTATAGTTTAAGGAACGGCCGTGAAAAGTAGAGTTTCTTAATCGCTGTCTGAAGGGTTACAGTAATTAAGTAGCTAGAAAATCCTGACAGCCCACTTAAAACAAATAACTGATGATGATGATGATGAACGTCGCTGAGAAATTTTCTCATTGAATGAAAAAAAAATTTACTTGGAATTGAAAATTAAATTGAAAATATTTCAATCATCAATTAGAACTTATGATCAGTGATTTGAAATGATTTATTTGAGTGATTTGTGACGTTTGTGACATCATCGTAGCATCACTACGAGGTGAAGTTCTGAAAAGGAGGCAAAATGGCCTAGCCATGAGAAGTGGATGCTTCACCACTTTAGCCCAAGAAGAAGTGCAGTCCCCGCCTGTCCTTGCATCAAGATGGCATTCGTGCTTGTTTCATTCAATTGATGCACAAAAAGAGCAAACAAAGCATACACAGGTGGAGCTCGTGCCTTCGTATGAATGAAAATAATGAGCGGGTTTCAGTTTCATCGCAACCAAAATCCGTCAAACAGGCCTCCTCCTAGTGTGGGACATTTTGACGGTGGATCATTTAGGCCACCTTTCTCTCAAGAATTCAGGCCATCAGTTCCACAAAATCAGCATGCAGAAAACCAGCATAGGCAGCAATACCAATCCTTGGTCCAAGGCAGTTCAAGGCCACATAATGCTCAAGAACGGCGACCTTTTGTGGGGGATTTCAGGCCACCACAACAACAAATAATGGATTCCTACAACCATACCGGTCAAATCAGGCCTAACTATTATGGAGCTATTGGGCCACCTGAAAGTATCCCAAGCACACCAAGATTACAGGAACATAATCCTGATAACCAGAAGCAGGGAAATTGGGACAGAGATAATCCAACAGCTGCCTTCCAAAAAAGAAACATGGACTCTACAAGGAATTTTAGCACTCGTAATGAGTCGGTGAACAATTTTAACAGAGACAATAATGCTGCTACAAGAAACCGTTTTCAAAATTTCAGCAATGAAACTCAAATTTCATTCCCAGGAGGAAGCAGTAGTAGACAGCCTTTTGCACCAAACGTCATGCCTCCTACCTTTCACATTCAAAGACCAGTGAACATACCATATCAGAATATCCCACAACGACACCTTAGACCTCCCCCAATACAGCAACAAAATTATCAAGGAATGAATCAGCATTACGGAATACCAGCAAGATTGCCATGGACTCCAGATCACCATAACTCGCAATTCAGCTCGTTCCCAGTGACACAAAGTGCTGCAGTTTCTGAGGGCTTCCTTCAAAGGCAAAAGCGGAGAGAAGAAGCCGAAATGGACAGAAATTTTATTGAAGATTGGTTGGCAAAAAGGAAGATTGGAAAAGAGAGGGCAATAGGAAAGCCAAAATCTTTAAAGGTAGTACCTTAAAATAGCCCAACAATACCATGATTAAAGTGATTTTTCTTTTCAAAATACCCCACTCTCCCCTCAAAACTTCCCAATGAAAATTTTATTGCAGATGGAATGGGCTATTCCATTTTACTCTGTACAGGGGGATGGAAGTAAAATTCCAGGGGGTCCTTCAAAAGAATTTCTGGGGGGTAAAAAAACTCTTAATGATGCTTTTCTAGGGGGTATAAATATTTTAAGAAAAAATTCCAGGAGCTTCCAGGGGCTAAACAACTTTCACAAAGACTTCCAGGGAGGTTGTAGAAAAGCATCTCCTCTAGACACATTTGCCATTCATCATCTCCAGGGGGTCATCAATTTAAACTGCCATTTCTAAGGGGTGTGGAGATCCTAGCTGATGGTTCCTTTCCGAGGGGTGCTAATCTGACCAAAATCATACTTCCATCCCCCTGTATAGCTAAACAATGGGATAGCCCAATGTTTCCTTGCTGCTCTTTGATACTTTTCAAATTTGCACAGGTGAACATTACAGACCCATTGGATACCGACAACAGACTTATTTATAACCAAACCTTTTGTTTAAAGCTTGGCATGTGGCATCCAGTCATTCGTGCGATCTGTCTCTGGATAGGGCTACTAGAGTTTTTGAAATATAAATTATGCAAAGGCACTGTAAACCCTTGCACCATTTTGTTGTTGGTGTGCAATGGGTCTTCAGGTGAAGTTATCATCAGCATATTTTTGTGACCACACATCCTAGCGATCCNCACATTTGCCATTCATCATCTCCAGGGGGTCATCAATTTAAACTGCCATTTCTGAGGGGTGTGGAGATCCTAGCTGATGGTTCCTTTCCGAGGGGTGCTAATCTGACCAAAATCATACTTCCATCCCCCTGTATAGCTAAACAATGGAATAGCCCAATGTTTCCTTGCTGCTCTTTGATGCTTTTCAAATTTGCACAGGTGAACATTACAGACCCATTGCATACCGACAACAGACTTATTTATAACCAAACCTTTTGTTTAAAGCTTGGCATGTGGCATCCAGTCATTCGTGCGATCTGTTCTCTTGATAGGGCTACTAGAGTTTTTGAAATATAAATTATGCAAAGGCACTGTAAACCCTTGCACCATTTTGTTGTTGGTGTGCAATGGGTCTTCAGGTGATTTTTTAATGGAAACCAAGTAAGCTTGAATTCAGCGATCAGGACCTCTCTTTCAAGAGCTATGCCTTTGTCATCTGTTCCCATCTTTTTGAAGATTTAATTTTGTTGCCAAAGTTTAAAAAAATGGGCGATCATTGCCATAATAAATGGAAACTACATGATGCAAGGATCGCAGAGAATTACTAGTCACAAATTTGTGCGATCATTGCATGACCAGCACTTCTTGCAATCATATGGAAACCGGGCTTTATGTACAGGCAACATTTTTGGATGATATGACTTTTGAACAATTATTTTGTCTGACATTTAACAACCTGAAATTTTTGGAAGTTAGAGATTTCCTAACCTATCGTTCTAGGTGAAGGCATTTCATCAAGAGTTATCAATTTACCTGAAATGCATCAATGAGCTAACCATGTGCAGAGATGTTCTCCTGCACTTTATTGATACCGATGACCAAAACTGGAAAGAAGTTTTGGAAAAAACTTTGAGCATCAAGGTGAAATTACTTTTATTTACTTTTTTTAACTTTTGTAGATGTCACAAAACAATCCAAATCTACACATTGAATATTAAATCTGAACAAGAAATTCAAGTTTAAGTAGATTTTTGTATGATATTTTTGATAAGATTATAAAGAGAATTAATCCCAAGATTGGTCCTTGTGGGATTGCAGCAGATTTAGTGCATTATTTACCTACTTGGGTGCACCAAAAAGCATCCACTTCGGCAGGAAATGATCGATAGTGCACTTGCCAATTTAGAAGACTGATGACTTAATCTTGTCAAAATCGCAAATATTTCTCTGCAATGTTTTATTTTTGTTTTTCGGCTGCCTTCTTCTTGCGTTACAAGTACTTTGTTGAAATTATTAGTCGGGAAACAACCTAAATAGCTTCAAAACATCAATCAAGTTTTTTAAATACAGAGCTAGACAAGACAATAAGGAAACTCATTGGAACGAAGTGGGAATTAAGAAGTGTATTAGTTATGATCAGTTGCATGAGCGGTTGCTCCACATTTGCACAATCTTTCAGTATTACTTTATCAACTCCAAAAACTTGTTTTTTATAATTTCAATGAATTTTTTTATAAAAGGTTATAGTTGTTTCTTTCTTGTTCCACGTTTATTATTTAGAAAATTTGATCGGTGCTTTTCAATCGATTTGGGCTGTTTCCAGGCCAATAATTTCAAGGAATCGCTTATAAAGTAGCTCAGGTAGAGCACCAAAAATTGACAAAAATGCCAAGTATTATTTGGGATTTTAACTAAAGATTAAATCATCAACCAATTATGGCTTGTAAAAATTAGATACTTTTTGGCGCTTCCAGTATACCATGTCAAACTTTGTCGTAGCTATGAAACTATTTTCTGTTTCCATAATGAAAGCTCTACTATATTGAAAGTTAATTTAGGCATTATTGGCTCTCCTAATCAACATGTAGCTAATTCTGTTACCGTGTGTTTCTTTTTTATCATTAGGTTAACCTTGAGACTATACAAGAAAGGTTATTTTCAAATAAATATTTGGATGAAATAATTCAAAAGGTGCAGCAACGAAAAAAGAAAAGGGTAAAGCTTTCAACTACTTCCAGTTTTTATCGTTAATGCATAGGTAGTAATGCACATCTTTTGAATACTGAAATTAGAGTATTACTTGCGCACATTAACATGACAAGAATTTTCAAGAATTCTTCACATTGAACTTCACCAGCATAAGAAAAGGCTTTGACAAATTGGCAGTCCTCAGTAGCCTCAGCAATATCAATGTATCAATTTCCACTGAAGATATAATGTGGGGCCAGTGGTGGGCGTTTTTAATGAGTAAGCGATCGAAAGCTGTACCAAGAAGAACATTTGTCTTTTTTTTAGTTTCAAATTTGGAATGAATAACTTGGTTTTATTCCTGTGGAAATTCTAGTGAATGTGAAACAGATCTTTTTAAAATAGATGTCATCTGAAAGTCTAATTATTCCTGATCAAATATGATTCTCATCAGATGTTTTATTTTAAAACCTTTCGCGAATGACCCCAATTTTATGAGAGATTGTTATTATTGTTAAAAATTTTAGGATCGACAGAAGAGACTTGGTGAAATAAAGGCAAAAGAAAAAGAAGAAAGGAACAGAAATGCGATAATTGCAGATCAGAAAATTGATGAATGGAGACATAAGATTGTTTCAGAAATTAACGCGAAGAAAACGGTAAAATTTCTATTTAGCTTCAGAAATTGTTCACTTTACTTTTAAAGAATGGTCCCAATAAAATTTACATGAAATAAGCTTGCTGTTAGCACATCACATGCGTCGTCAAATCTTTAAAAAAGACTACAAATCCTTACTACATCTTCCATTTGATTAAATGGCTTGAAAAGAAATTTAAGTACTTTGCAGTAATTCTGTTTCCTCGAGTTTTGATATGTTGATTATTTTAAAAACTTACAGCGTTTTTCCATGATGTTTCAACCAGTTTTGGGGTTGTGGCGTCATCAAATTGCTAAATCGTAAACCAGAAAAGCTACAGATTCTGTTTACCGCCATATTATAGACCTTCATAAAGTATGGTTTTCTTGAAGATGGTACCGTTTTTCCCTACTCTTGGTCAAAGACCTTTTAAGCCCTCTCCCTTTTCACGACACCGCAGATTACATATCTTTTGACAGTCCTTTCCATTCGCTTTCTGAAATACTTTAGGTTGATTCCTTGAAATCAGAAGCAGGGCAATCGTTAACCGAAGTACGCAAGAAGATTTCTGATAGCACCAAACATTTGGAGAAGTTTGAAACAATCAAAGAGCTTCGAGGAATAAGAAGGCAGACTGCTTTGCAGAGAGGTATTATTTTCATGTTAAATACCTATTGTCAACCATGATCCTTTGTGCGCCGAATGAAAAGGAAGGCAAAGAGAACCTAGGCCGGAAACGACTTTCAGATAATACGAAAGTTGACTTTGGTGCCATGAAGGATCATGGTTAGGAATGGTTCTTTAAGGTATCTTATTCATAAGCTCCTTCACTAATTATATAAACTTTAGTAGAGAATTCAAAACTATAGTAAACTTGCTTCAAACGTTTCCATCTGTAATCTTTATCAATGAACTGTTCTTACAATGGTCTTTAATGTTTTAAAAGCTGGTGTATATGGCTAATACATGTTTCTTTAGATTGAATGGCTTGAAAGGACATTTAAGTACTTTTCTGTAATTCTACTGTGTGCTGTTTTTATATCTTGGCTATTTTCAGAATTACAGCGGTTTTTTGTTTTAATTAGTTCTGATGTTGTGACGTCATCAAATGTCACAAGTGAAATTAAACAAGTGAATGACTCATTCAGATCCCTACATTATCCATCATTATAAGTTGCAGCAAATGCCGATACATCGAGGACACCTGGTACATGTTCTTTATTATTTCCTCGTAGGTATTTTCATATTCGGTGATCAAGACCAGAAATTTGAGCAAAGGATTGAAAAAGGGAAAGAATTGTTGAAAGAAAGGCTCGAAATATACAAAGACGAAGAAAAGACGCTGCGAGTTATGTTGGAGGAGGAGAAGGAGCAATTGCAAAAAGAGGATGAAAGTAAACGGAGAAAAATCATGGAAAAAGGTTAGCGTGTGTTGATTGATTGATTGATTGATTGATTGATTGATTGATTGATTGATTGATATCAGATCCATAAAAGTTCGAACTATCTTCTCTGTTTATTAGTCGATGCTTAGAATTATTCGCTCGAGGGAAGCGAGTAGACTTATGACCTTTCGTCCCTTGTTTCCCTGCGTTCTTTGACTTGATGATATCTCTCCGGTCAATAGGGACGATTCATAACATTACTATGAAAAAGTGGGCACACTTTAGGCCCTCGCAGAGTGAATCCAATTGGAAATTTTGGTCTGACATTTCTATTCCCAAGCTAATGCGAAAAGCATTCTTTAGTATCTCGTACTGATCAAATCGATTCCCTGTTTTTATCGAATTTCTACGAATTTTAGAACTACCTGTTTTCATTAAATCCTTATTTTCGCAAGTTTGCAATGTCAATAAAAATGGCAAAAAATAGTAACGGTGTAGCCTGGTCATTTAGGTACACAACAACGTTTAAATCATTCAATTCGGTCCATTACTTTATTTCGTGGTCACACAGTAGAAAATATTTGTCGACTGTAACGATAATAAAGCAAGGGCGATGCCACTCTATGCTTCAAAACCATGTCGTTTGTAATAGCGCAAATTCCTCCAAATTTAAAGCCAGTTATAGTATTTGTAATATCTCTTAAATTAACTTGCTCCTTGGCACAAACGTATAAATGATAGATTTTCAAAATCGGTAACATGATCACATTATTTTTTGATTTTGCAAAACAAGGTTCACTTTTCAGGTCAGCGAGTTCAATTTCGCAACTTTATAACAAAAGAATTCAGAAACAGGAGCATCGTATTTGTTTTGTTGTTTGATCATTTCGTAACTTGTTTAAAAATCTGAAAACTTTCAATTTACAGAACATATGCGAATCTTTGGTTACAACCCTCTACTAGAGAGCCGTCGATATTGGTTACAAGCTGAAGAGAATCCTATTTCACTCGTTCAAATCAGGTAAGCTTCATAATCTTTAGTCGTTCTAATCGCAATTTGAGTTCTCGCGCGTCTCAAACATCTTGTCAAACATTTGAGTTTTTGCTTTGAAATAATAGACTACACATTCTGTCGAAAATCAGATTTGAAATCAGGAGAATTGGAGCTTCAGATGACGTAAAATTGATTTCAAACATTTTTAAGTAGAGGCGACTCATGGTAGCGCGCTTGACTACCAATCTGAGTGTTGGTGGTCTATGAAATTTACGTCAGGATGGCTCAGTGGTAGCGCGCTTGACTACCAATCGGAGGGTTAGTGGTTCGAGTCCCCTCGCCAACTCTCTGTAATTCCAGGCTAAAGGGATCACGAGGTGTGGCCACATTGAGAGGAAGGACTAGGGCACTGCTTCGATAAGCTTAGCTTCTCAGTGTCCTAAAACTACCTTTGGATGCTTGGTAGACGTAAATGAATGAAAACAAATAAAAATGCTTTCAGCAACATTCTCGAAGGAAAATTGTCTGTAACTCAGGAAAGGCATGACCGATTTTACGAAACTATTATAAAATTTGGTTGAGTAGGTTGAGAGTAGTTGATCTTCTAAGAGCTCCAAATAGGCAAATAACTTCTTGCCCCGGTGGGTTTCCATTTCAAATTTCCGCCGGACTTTTGAATTTAGAACGGTCAATGACTTATGGTTTTCTTCAATTTAGGCGATTATGGGATGTGTACATTGTCCCTGGAACAATTCCTGGTGCCAGTCTTGTTCCGGATGGATGGGTGATGCCGGAACCTGGAAAGAATCCAACATGGAACAAATATTTACGGAAATCGAAGATTGCTGGTTGAAAGCAAGCAACTGTATTGTGTTCAGCTGGTTCAGAGATTAGATTCAGTACGAGTCATAGGACCTGATTGCATGGATTTTTTTAACCCCGGAGTTGAATTTCAACGCTGTCGACTGAGAAGTAAATTTGCTTTGCTNCCCCCCCCCCCCTCGCCCATCAAATAAAGACGTTCCTGGGTAACGAAAACGAGTCAGTTGCACCATTACGAGGTTGATTCGAAATTTTATTGAGTATGATTCGAATGATCTTCAGGAAGAAACTGTTTACAAAATAATTCGAATTTATTCTCTACAATGGCACAATAAGATGGGAAACAACTGGCTACGAGAACTACTGTAAGCTTGGAACGATCTTCTTCAGCGATCGAGTGCAGAGAACAGCCACGTTCACAGCACAAGCAAGTTGTTTTGAGGTCAACTGTTTTTGGGCCTAAAAAACAAAAAGTCGATAAGGAAGGACATACGTGGTAGGTAATCAAAACAAAAACAATATTTCGTCATCATAATTTTATGATTGGTTAGAACTCTTTAACTTCTACATAAGATTTTATGTACCTCACTACGGGTACAAGATCTCTTGACCAACGGACGCAAGATCTGGCCCACACAAAATAGGATATTAAACAAAAATTCTGGTTGCTTGTTTGTCTGTTGTTGTTTTTTGTACGTTGCCTGGGTAGATCTCAAACCTTCAAATCTGGCAAAGGGCGAGGGTTAAAGCCTCTGCACTATTTACACCTTCATTTTAGCATCAACTATATCCTAGCCCCAACCAGTGACCCGAAAATAGATATTTATTTCATAATTACTTCTGTCTGCTGATATTAGCCTTCCTTTCATGTACAGAGAAAATAAAGATGGCTGCAAGGAAGACCCTACCACCTGACACTATTTTCAAGTATCTGTCCAAAAGAGAAAAAGTTGCACATACAAAAATTGATGAATCAACCAAAGAAGCCTTTAGCGCTAGACATCTGCCAATGGTATGGAAAGAAAGAGCTCTCCCTGTTGGAGAGTTAGACAAAATTTTCTCATCAACTTGGCTTGATGGTAATAATGTAATATGTGGAACAAAATGCAACACTGTAAGTGAATGCTTTTGATTTTATATATGTTCTGTGACAGCTTAGTGCATTATGAAGATTTTGAGTTGTTGGCAGTGGGTGCTGAAGGTGAAATTGCAGTTTTATAGCACCAAGTGCTGCAACCTCGTCCGCCTGACTGTTCTGCCTGCAAAGTCAGTGGATTACAACACGGCACCACAACACCTTTGTACAACCTGTGCTTGCCGTAATAAATTATGATTTTAAAAATTTGGTGACAAAAAGCTCATTTAGTTATATAACTCATATTTGATCCAAAATGTTTGTCCCACAATTCCTGCAGCCAAATGCCAAGAGGGGGTGTGAAGGAGTTTACTGGCAAGACAGAATTGCACCATAAACCCTTGAGATTTGACCTTTTTCCAAAAAAATTCACGGGAATCAAAATTCCTAGAGGTTCATGATTTCCTCATTCATTTTCAGGATGTGGGATTTCATAATTTTGTAATGGGAATCCAGGATAGAAACACCCTTTGCACCCCTCGGAAAATATTTTGAATTCCCATTGATTCTCATTAGCAGAATCAAAATGGTTACTTCTACACCTTTTCTTGCTGTTGTGGGTCGATTATTTTTCCTCAAAGAGCTTCCTTATATTTCCTAGTAGAAATACTGTAGCAATGAAACAACATACTTACTAACAGTAAAATAATACATCAGTGCCATTAATTAGCAAGCACCCACCTTCTTTTAGAAAATATTTAGTAATATACCTTATAGCTGTTCTACAAAAGTCTGGATCAAGTGATATTTTTATACATTTTTATTCAAATGTTTGATTGAGCGGTGTTAGAGCTTCTATCACTGTTGTGCATATTAAAAAATTTGTCAGATTTCCACAAAATGTATAAAAATGTCACTCGATCTACAATCTTTTTTGCAGAACAGCTAAAAGGTCTAATTACCCGTTTATTCTGAATTCACACCTGATGCGATTTCTCTTATGCAATGTGGCACATGCAGCAAATTTTAATTTATTCAACTTTGTTGCATCCCCACATTTTATTGTTTTCTTGAATTTGTCAAGGACGATTCTTCAGGGGTGAAGGTTAGACTATGTAAGACTGCATTTTTAATAAAGTTTTGTTTCTATCTCTGATGCATTATTTATTCATAATTCTACATTTCTCTGATATTTGAATTGTTTGGCTTGAATTCTCTTTCTTCCCTTTCTTCCTTTTCTTCAGTTGCCCATGCGCCACTTGTTGTATACTACTTTGATAATCATTTTAGGTTTTCAATAATATCATTTCAGTTGCTTGTTATCAACACAATATCTGGCAAACTTTGGAACATTCCAATGCTACGAGGGTCGAACCATTCACCACAGCCAATTAAAAACTGTGGCATACATAGCATAGCGATGAATCCTACTGGGACCATATTGGCAACTGGAGGGGAGAACCCAAACAACATTGCAGCGTATAGATTGCCATCAATGGAACCTATTTGTGTTGGAGAGGTACAGTTATTTTTTTCAATTAGAGATATCTGCTGTCTCATAAACATGCCCCAATATTGAGGGCCTTTTTGTATGGAGCTGAGTTACCCAGCTAGACAAGTTACTCTGCAGACCGAGTTAACCGCTATGTATAGAAATTCAATGCCATCCCAGCTGTGTATTTATATGAAACAGGCGGGTAACTCGGCTAGCCGAGCCGAGATCCCTGCAAAACAGCCGAGATCTCGGCATGAAGGGATGAAATTATTCCCATATAAACACTCTCTTGCTGGATTACTCGGCTAGCTGGGTTAAATTTGTCACAACAGTGCACGTGCCATTTCTCACAGACCTTGCAAGGAGAGGCGCTTGAGCTCGATCAAGTGCTTCCACACGCACCTGAAAAATTCAAGGAGCTTGATAAAGTCATCACTTGGGTTGATAACCTTTTTAATGCAGCGAGTGTGCATCCAAATTTCACTATAAAGATTCTGATTATATTTGGCCTGTTCTTGTCATTTCTTGCTGTCTTTTTTTGCTGTGTTATTTATTAACAATAATTTCTTATTGTTCAGCGAAGTGATTTTTCCCAGTGCTCAATCAAGCACCTGGAATCTTTAAGGTGTTCTAATTGTCAAGGGCCTGTATTTTTCTTCCTCACAAGGCCTGATTTCTCAAGACAATAGGAAACATTCATTGAATGTGAAACCATTATGATGCGTAGGTGGCTTTGGCGGGTAGCTCACCTCATATAAACGCTCATCTTTTTTCAACTCGGCTAGTCGTATAACTCGGCGCCATGTAAACAGGCTCTAAATTTGCCTAATCAGAATAGCATGAGACAAATTCTTGTTAGTGTGAAATAGATATGGAAACAATTGTATGCTTCAACTGTCACCATCTTAAACCTTCTAGTGGCAAGGCGGGGGCAAAATGCTCGAAAATGCTCTTTGTTAATTCCATGTATCTATTTTACAGTATCATTCTGACTGGCTGTTCTCCCTAGCATGGATGTCACCAACGTTACTTGCTTCAGGTAGGCAGCTTATCCATTTTAATGCTCTCGAGTCCGAAACAGACGTCCCAACCCTGCTTATTAGTTTCTGGAAAAAACCACAATTTTTATCGAGATCGCAAACTGGCGAAAAGAAGGTTTTAATGAATGCAGGCAGTTCGAAAACGCGTCGAAATTCATCAAAGACAGGGGATAGATTTCGATCAGCTGCAGTGTATCTACATATGGAATCAATAATGAATTTATCATCTTGGGAATACACAACTCAGATTGGATGCATCCAAACAATCCCCTTGTGGTACTAGAATTTTCCTGATAGAAAATTTGCTTTCGTTAATGAAAATTGTTTGCATGCAGTTCGGTCTGACATGTCTATTCCCAAGCTACTGCGAGACGTACTTGTTGTTGTCTCAGACTGATCACAAATGAATCAAATGTTTTTGATGAATTTCGACAGGTTTTAGAACTGCCTGGTTTCGCTCAAGTTGCCATGTCGATAAAATAAGCAAAAAGTAACAAGGATGTAACCTAGCTATTTAGCTACCAAGCAACATTTGAATCACTGTTTTCTGTTAATTACTCTTTGAAAATTGAAAGGTTTTCTTGGTTCAATTTTTTGGGTCATCCGGTATTCAAAATAAGAAATGATTTAGCAAAATATCTTTTGTCAAGAAGAAGGTCGAGCATTTTTCTGGACTTTCCATACAAAAGTCCAAAAGAATTAATTTGATTAAGTTGATTTTTCAACTTCTTTTCAAGGATCTCGAGACGGCACAATATCTCTTTGGTCGATCCATGATGATTTAGGAGAATGCTGCAGCCCTCCTATGAAATACTCACGAATTGCACCCGATGTCGTTATGAAGGATATCGACTGTGTGGACAGAATCAGAGGCCTTGTTTATAATGATGATTCGAAGGTAGGATATTTTACATTTTATAAGACCGGGCGAATAAAATTCTTGGTGCTTTTGTCAGATTGTTTGGCGACAAGCCCAAACATAGGTGTTTTTTCAAAGACTTTTTCATGCAAACGTAGGACTGACTTAGTTGGAAAACATTAGGTTGCTGAAATCAGCCTCTCCTTTCCGTAGTTATTTCCCATTTTGTTGTAAAATAGTTTCATCAAAACAGTAGCATGTTTCTTGTTTCGTAAACTTTTGATTTCAGAACAGTGACAATCAAATGAGCGGTACTTTGGACATGAAAATAAATAACAATAGACAATAACGCTAAAGATGGCGGCTCCAAAGACTCTGTTATGTTTTGCTGCCAAGCATGCTGGTAAAAAGCTCCCTGACGACCACCTAACAACACAAAAGTTTTGGTCTGCCGTTTCGACTAGCCGGCTTGAATTCGAATTGACCTTGAATTCGAATTGACCTTGAATTTGAATCGACCTTGAATTCGAATGCAACATGGTGGAAAGGAAACCTTTCCAAAGCAGAAAAAGTAAAGTTTTTATTCGAATTTAAGTTTTTAATCAAAGATTCGCGTTCGAATGACAAAACTTTCCTATTTGTTTATTTGTTTACATTGATTACTTGTTCCGAACTTTACCACAGCTAGCCAGTCGAAAGGGCAGACCAGCATTTTTATGTCGTTAGGTTGTCGTCAGGGAGCTTTTTACCAGCATGCTTTCTGCGGCCGCCATCTTTAACGTTATTGTCTATTGTTGCTCCTTTTGATCCCAAGCAAGATGCATGCCTCCTTCCAATTCTTTGGCAGAGAGAAAGTGCGCATGTTATTGTTCCGTAATTTACAAGTAAGCTGGAAAAGATTCCAGTTCTGGTCCTACTTCAGGGATCTTTCCAAATATGTTTAATAAAAATGCTCATTGATAAAAAAGAGACCAAAACTGTGCGAACAAATATATTTCGTATTTAAGTGAACCCTTTTTCTATGCAGCAAATTTTTAACAAATGTAGTTGTGAGTTTAACTCAAAAATCAATTGGCAATAGTGTAACGTTTCTTTTTTTACTTTCCTTGTACAAACAATGGGGTGGTCTAAAAAGTTCCATGCTTGAAAATTTGAGTAAACTTGAAGTTTAAAATCGTAACTTCTTTTTTTGGTCGATTCTGTCAATTATTATGTTGTTTTTGGAGTCTGTAAATGTTCTATTTCTTGGAGAGAAAATTACAAAAAGTTTGCTTAAAAATGTTTACCGAGCTTCATTCTCTTTATAAACGTCTTGTTACAGAATCTCTTAAACAATCAGGTTTTGTTTCGCAGGAAATAGCAGCGATATCATGCAATGGTTTCATACACTTTCTTAATGTGGATCATTACAAGAGGGTAAGTACATGACAGCCCACCTCTTTTTATAACAAGTCTTTAAAACAGCATTGATAGCAAATAATTGATAGTAGTGCCCAATTGCAGCAAAATTGGGACAATATCCATTTCAACGAAGGCTTGGTGAAAGCTCATTTCAAATTTTAAAATTAAACACTAGACCAAATTGCGCTTCCGTAAAGGTTTCGATCAAGCCCTTGTCGACAGCTATCCAAAAAATAATATTGATGTTATCCTCGTTTTACTGACAGGAAAAATCGACCGTTGTCAATATTTAGTAAAAGTTTTTTTTGCCAAGATACTGCAAATGCCATTTCACAACCAGTAATACTGATTATCAGGCAACGAAATGTATTTTAGTGTTTTACATATCGACAGCTTGATTTGGTAGGTTATAATTTTAGTTTCTGTTCTTCAAATTGGCATGTTGAATCATGAACGAGTCAGACCAATCAGATTTTCATTTTCATTTTCATTCATTCATTCATTCATTCATTCATTCATTCATTCATTCATTCATTCATTCATTCATTCATTCATTCATTCATTCATTTTACATTATTTAAACACGATAGCCCCGTCAGCTAAGGCTGCTATATATCGTCTGGAAAATGAGTCGTAGTTATAGCGGTACACCAATGAGTGAAACTACGGTTGTAGTGAGTATATGCGTAAAAGGCCTAAGAATTCCCTGTTTTGATGCTGTATTGTCACGGGTCTCAGTTTGAAGCCAAGACCATTCAATTTAGTGCTGAAAACAGAGACAAATGTAATCAGTTTCAACTGTAAGTTTCATACCTTGACTCCTTTGAATCCCATAATCGAGGAAGATTGACTGCCCCTGTCCGCCATTACACTTTATTTATTAAATCAATCTATTATATTTACCATCTTTGATAACTCGACAATTTTATCCGTAGATAGCATCAATCCCGCTTCCTCACTGCCAAGAGAATGTTTGTTTAGCGCAAGAAAAATGCAATCGATTATATGCAGCCGGATCTCTGTCACATGTATCGCTGGTCGATCCAAGGACATGTTCTTTAGCTGGAAGTTTCTGCTCAAGGGATCAAGGGGCAGGTAATGAAGTAGCATTTTGCATTACTTTTGTTCTGATTCTTTTCCTTACTTTCGGGAGCCTTTTTAAAGTGCCTATGAAATGAAATTTCACAAGTTTAGATCAAGTCATTTTTTTGTAGAAGAAGTTATGCTGATTCTAATGATATATGTTGAGGTAATTTTTTTCTTGTGGAACCGCCTGAAAATTTAAGTTGAATATCGCGATTTCATGTTTTCGACTGTGACAAAGCGCGCGTTTCCGTGACGTCACGAGGTTTGCAAACACAGAAGCCAAAAGCCATTCGGCGTATCGTATGTTGTGACTATGCAAGATGGAGGTCGCTCTATCGGAACCACAGTTAAAAGACGAGGGAAATATTGCGTAGCTGGTACACCAGAAGATAGAAGCTGTCAGAACAGAAGCTATACACACGGATTTTCGATACACAAGTTTCCAAACAACGAAGAAACACGAAAGAAGTGGACAAATTTCGTTCGTAGCCATCGGCCTAACTTTTCGGCAACTGCCAGNTGGTTGGTATGGGATCGTCACTGAATTTACAGCCCCAAGTTCCGCTTCTCCTGCATTAATAAAGCTTCTTGATCTGGATCCATCAGTATCTTACATTTTTAACGCTTAACTAAGGATAACTTCGACGGTTATCAGTTGTAAACTTCGTATTTACAACGAGCAAACAGTAGGCCGCATGCGAGAGTTATGCAGCTTTGTTGTCGAGACTGATCAAGTGCAAACATCGTGACGTCACAGATTTACATGCTTTGTCACTCGTACTAGTCGTTTTTAAACCCCCCAAAACAAACCTTCCCGTGCGAATTTTCAAGTTATTTTTCGTCTTACGTTGCAATGATATGTCGAAGTTTCAATTTATGACAAAAAATGCACATGTAAAATTTCATTTCATAGGCACTTTAAATGATTTTTCAAGGGGGGAGCCCGGGGAAGGTACTTGAATTTCATTAGTACGGGGGTGTGCACTCCAATAAATAATTTTTTGACCCGGCTCTAGAATTTTCCCCTCCAAATGATGCTTGGCTTTAGAAAAAAACGGCGAAAAGTATACTCCAAAACATAAAAATATACTGTGCAACATTGAAATAACAACCCACTCTAACAAAAGACCCCTTTTGACAACCGGCTTTAGAAAAATTGCCTTCTTTCGATACCCGGCTTTAGAAAAAAGAGGCGAAAACGATACCCGGAAAGGAGTGCACATCCCGTCAGCAAAATATACTAAGTACCCCCAGGGATCTAAAAGCAGTTCATTAAACTTTTCAAGGACACCCTCTCGCATGAAATTTTAAGTTTCTGGTAGGGAGTTTTTCAGTGTTGAAAATAGGTGACTAGGAGATACATATCTTCTGATGTGTTTTTCCATAGTAGGAAATCTCAGAAAACTCAGAAATCCATAGTAGGAAATCTCAGAAAACAAATCTTAGCAAATAGTCGCTGGTAATTTTTTCAGTCAGAATTTTGCTGCTCACAGTCAAACAAATTGTCCCTAAATATCATGGAGGAACATAGTTCTTATCCTTAATTCTGGAAAATCTTTTGGTCCTACAGAATGTTCGTTCAATTTTCCGTAAATTGCCCCTTAAATGCGTTGACACGTCTGTAAAATATCCTTTCAGGTGCCAGTGCAAGTGTCAAAATTTCTTGTTCTTTTTCTAGGTGTACGATCAGTTAGTTTCAGGGATTACGTCTTGACGATTGGAACTGGATTAGGATCGCTTCTTTTCTACGATTTACGAGCACAGAAATTTCTCGAAAGACCTGATCGATCGATTTGTCATTATTCAGTTGGAAAAGGCTGGTTGGTGAGTCACTTTTCTTCCTTTTGTAGCTTTCATATTGTTTTGTTGAGTGAAATTCTTAGCGAGAAACGTTGTCAGGTCGTTGAAATGCTTTTTCCACGAAAAATGGTTTACAAACGTCGGAAGTAGCGAAAATGACTCACTTTTGGGAAAGGAAATAGATCCTTGCGTAAATGTTATTACGGAATGTGGGAAAGCGTTTATTTTGTTTCGAAATTGGGACGACTGCACTTTAGCGGACCCGCTTTATGTCATATCTCTTGGGAACGTATTTGACCAAATACCCTACTAACCCTAACTAAACGCTACCTCACCTTAACTTACCCTAACTAACCCTAACTAACCCTAACTTACCCTAACTAAACCTAACTTACCCTAACTAACCCTAACTAACCCTAAAACCCCCTTTCCTAAACCTGACCCTAACCCTTACCCCATGACACATAACTTGCCGATATTGAAAGCTGGTCCACTAAAGTGCAGACTAGCCTCGAAATTTATTAGCTAATATGACAATCGACATTAGAGACCCATTGTCAACCATGATCCTTTGTTCGCCGAATGAAAAGCAAGACAAAGAGAATTAAGGCCAAAAACGACTTTCAGATTATACGAAAGTCGAATTTGGCGCCATGAAGGATCATGGTTAGCAACGGGTCTTTAACTTTGGGGATTTGAGTTCCTCAAACCACTATGAATAATGTTTGTCGAGTATAGTCTTGCCAAAGGATGAAATCTTCATATGGTGCAATTTATGGCAAAGGGAGCCTAAACGGGATCTAAAGTACAGTTTTTTAGTGTGGGCCCATTACCAAGCCGAGCAGAACTCTCCTAGTGGCAACTCATCCCAAGAACATCAAGCTATGTCAGAAGAGGAAAGAATCGTACAGAACTCTTCAGTATGAGTGATTGTCCTCCTCATGCGGCAGTCTAGAACTCGAACCCCACAACCTTCTGCGCAGAAGGTGAGCGCACAAAACACAACTCACGTGAAATAACCGTTAAATTTTTTTCCAGCGATACGACTCCATATTTCGCCACTTCTTCTGGGACTATCAAGATTACCCAAACGCTGTTTACACACATTGTTACGATCCGACAGAGACGAAACTTTTTGCAGCTGGTGGTCCACTGGCGCTTGGATTGTATGGAAATTACGCTGGCCTTTGGGAGTAACATTCGTATCGAGAAATCAAGAGGCTAATCAAGTGAAGACTGCAGAGTACAGACAGACAGCTGACAGGTAAGACAGAACATTAGCCAATTTTATATTCGCTATAGGCCCTAAGAAATACAACAAAACCATGAGTCATAAAAATACAAATGTTGTTTGTACAAAGTACTGATTGAAACCATGTGGTTGTGTTTTTCCATAGTGTCCTTTCTTCCTGCAATGCCATATCTGCCTCGCTTATGAACAGAGAAAGCATGGCAGCGAAGGAGCTTCTAGGCCAGGTCCAGGGCAGAAGGACACATGAAAGAAACACAGTCACATGAATTTACTCGGTACGTTGAACAAACTGCATTAATTGTGTTTTATAACCCATGATAAAACCATGGGAGGAATAACCGTTTGAAAATGATAGGAGGCCACGATCGCTCTTGATAATGTAATAGTCCTATTGCAGGCTGATATATATAGTTAAGTTATCAATAATTGCTCTCTAGAAACTGGATGCTGATCCAAGCTCCTACTTGAGAAAGTCGTGCAGATCATCTAAAGGCTTTAAGTTCCGTTTGTATTCGAATCGACAGTTTCATGCTAAGAACTTCTTGATCTCGAAAGACGAAAGAACTTGAAGGGAATAAAACAGAAATCACCTTTCATTCGGGTTTGTGTTTGCAACGCTAGTTTCAGCTTATTCAACAGGCTCTTATTCAATTCTCTGTGAAATTCCCTAACGGATGATAGCTTTGAAAGCCCAGGCAAAAAGGGAAAGCCAGTCTTCGATAAAACTTGAGATTGCGTTTGTCGAACAAAATTTTTATCAGTTTGATCAACCCAAAAGGTATTGTTTTATGGCAAAAATCTACAAAGAATGTTTTCAGCAGTTCATAGCTTAGTAAACATGTTTAGGAGGCTAATTGATAAGTTTGAAAAGTTCTAAATCTGATACAATCATAGTTTATGATCAAGCCGTCAGATTTTCGTCAATGTTTGCTATATTTTAACAGCTTTTGTAAGAATAGTGTAAGATAGGATTTGATGAATGAAGTGTAGCGCCGACCAGCACTCAGTTTCTTTCCGTTGTTTGAAAGGTAGTGTAAAGCTTTTTATATTTTTCTGTGGCAGTTTTAGATGCTTCAATTTGATCTAATCATAAGACTGAGAGGCTGACTTTGGGTTTCTCAATGCGCACCTAGACTTATGACCTTTCTAGCATAGCCTCCAAATATTTAAAAAATATTGCACGGATGGTTAATGCATCTTTCGTTTCATTTTATGGCTTGAAAGGAACTTCAGGTACGTTGCTATAATCCTATATGCAGCACTTCTAATATCTTGATTATTTTCAGAATTACAGTGGTTTTCTTTCTATTGAAAGTTTTGAAAAAAATTAAATAATCGTAAATCCTAAATAAAAATACGAAAAACGGTACAATCTTCAAGAAAATTATAGTTTATGAAGGTCGATAATATGGCTGCAAGCAGAAATCTGTAGCTTTTCTAGTTTACGATTTAGCAATTTGATGACGTCACATTCTCAAAACTGGCCCAAGCGAAGAAGACGCTGTAATTCTGAAAATAATCAAGATATCAGAACTGCTGCATGTAGGATTATAGAAACGTACCTGAAGTTCCTTTCAAGCCATTAAATCAAACAGAAGATGCATTAACCATCCGTGCAATGTTTTTTTAAAGATGCCAAAGATTTGGAGGCTATGCTGACCTTTCTTCCCTTGTTTCCCTGCGTTCTTTGACTTGATGATATCTCTCCGGTCAATAGGGACTCATAACATTACTATTAAAATGTGGGCACCCTTTAGGCCCTCGCAGAGTTAATCCGTAGGCATCAGTCAAATTGATTTTTTTTTATTGGACAGAGGAAGATTATTGCTTGAAATGTATGCAATTTGTCATTAGTAGGTCAGGAAAACACCATTCTTTGTATTAACAGTTTGTTTTCCTCTGTTCAAGCTCTTTAAACCAGACTTTGAAGTGGTTTCGTGGCAGGACGTTAGTGTACGAAAACTCACGCAAGTTTTAGGTCATTTTTTTGACGGGAGTTTTCTTACTCCATTGTCCTGCCACGAAATCACTTCAAAGTTTGGTTTAAAGAGCTTGAACAGAGGAAAACAACTGTTAATACAAAGAATAATGTTTTCCTGACCTAATAATCACAAATTTCATACATTTCATTCAAGCAATAATCTTCCTCTGTACAAACAAAATAAATCAATTTGACTGATGCGTACGGATTCACTCTGCGAGGGCCTAAAGTGTGCCCACTTTTTAATAGTAATGTTATGAGTTCCTATTGACCGGAAGGATATCATCAAGTCAACGCAGGGAAACAAGGGACAAAAGGTCATAAGTCTAATGCGCACCCTTAATTCTTTAGCTTTACCCCTCCAGTTGTGTGTTCTAACGAGTGGGTTTTTGTCTCCTAGAAAGATTTTAGGAGGCAGGATTTTTTGTTCACGAGAGAAATTTGTATTGTAGACCACTGTTGATATTTATAAGAACATAGTAGTGTTTATTAAGGTATTACAAACAATGTAAATAAAATCATTTACTTGTAAATAGCATATTGAATTGTTGGAACTTTTAAGTTATTTTCAAGAGAATTTTAAGGCTTTATACCTGCATTCTTCATTTTGGGATTTGTCTGGTCTCTTTTTCATATTAGTTGGGTATTCATACAGACGAAAGTGATTTTACCAATTCCCCCTCGAAAATCAGACTTGAGGTAAGTGAAGCCATTACAAAACATAGCGTAGCACTGGGATTTTGAGAGTGTCTCGTTTATTTATCGAAATAGATCAATTCCAAAGCTTGGAAGCTGTTCAAATCATTCATAAACTTTAGCGGTAAAATAGGCGAACGTCTCAAAGGAAGGTTGACTGTGAAGAAGCGACGAGCAACTTACAGCTGCCTGATGGAGTTTGTGGCGCTGTTCACAAAATTATCGTCTCAAAGGCAAGTTTCTCGCAGCTTTATTGGACAAAATTCATTGTTTACTTTCAAGAACAGCTTAGTCTTGCAATTATTTCATTGGTTTAGCTTTGGATGACATTTGCTAACTCGTGCTTAGGCACACATTGACAAACATATTAATGAATCTAGTCACGAAGGAATATCTTTCTTTGTTCAAAAAACATTTACGAAAAAACAGCAATCCAAGCATGAGCGAGAATCTTTAAGGATTTCATCCTTGGACATTTGTTCCCTTGGGTATATACGATTGCTGTTTTCGTAATAATTCCGAGAGAGCTGATACAAAAGGCATTTCATTCAAGCAATGAAGATTGCAGGATGTAATTTATGCATTCACGCCCAAGGGAAATGTTTCACTGGTGAATAGGCAGATGCAATTTAAACTTTTGGTAGAATGAAGGGAATGAAGAAAGACGTCTCTTGGGGACTAAATATGTGATCTGATTGTCAAGTTCAGTTTCGGATTTGTATTCAAATGTTTTCCTAAGCATGAGATTTCTTGCTCGTATTTTTGCGCGATGATTCAGGAGATTCCACAACACAGCGTGTTAACAGCTTAGGCCAAAACCCAAAAGCTCTTGCTTGGAGGTGGAGGCACATTTGGACATTCAAGATTAATATTTCAACTCTCATTGCACGAATATCAACAAACAAGGTATTTATCTTCAAGTTAACTATCGAGTATTAGTTTAAAAATTATTTCCGATTGATTCAAGCTACAAGCCTGATCATATCTGTTACCTTTTTTATGGGACACTCGGTATGTTTCCTGGCAGTTGATGATAATATCTGCCCGCAATTCACTATTGTCCCGCATGCGTCAAGAACGACGCTTAAAGTGTGAATTCAGCTTTTTGCAAATCAGGATACTACCTTGGGCGTTAAGAAATGTAGCAGTTATTCCTACAACAGTTTTTCCTCCATGTGTCTCTATGCCGGTGCCCTGTGCCCGGTTTTCCTACCGCGTTTCTTAACGCCCATGATACTACTCAAGATTTGCAAAGAGGTACAGGACATCTTTTAAGGATTTTTTACTGGTGGGGAATCCATTGCAAGGGCAACTAAAGATTTCCCTACAGAGCATTTTACAAAATCAATAAAAACAGTTATTTTCGATTTAACACGCAATACCGTAGAATCAGTGTCTGTTCCTGTAGCCATCTTTTTAAGCAGGCAGACGGCATCAGTTTAGGACTCACTCACAATGATGAATTTTGCAAGCACAAAATCGTCTAATACCAAGTTTACATCAACGGAAACTGTAATATGATAATATGAGGTGACAAATCTGATAACAAAAGTTGATTGTAATTTTCTTGTGCTATCGAGTCTTCTATCAATCCTGTCTTCAACCAACATTCATGATTATTCTGAAGAAATTTTTTTACTGGAAAGGGCACCTCACTGGTGGGGAAAATGGGCCATTATGGGCATGACTGGTGGGGAAATTGAAAGGGCTGGTGGGGAATTTCCCCATCACTTTGTATGTTAAAAGATACCCTGAAGAGGTAAGGCTATTGGGGTAGGCTATTACTGTTTACATTACTGTTCGATGCGAACCCATATTCACAGATCGTAGTCCCTATTGGTATTATGTTCCCAAATAACCAGGCCCGTAGGAAGTAGGGGGCAGGGGGCTTAAGCCCCTCAATAATTTGAAAACAATGGTGGTACGTCACAATTATAAATTAGCTGTATTTTTCTCTATTGTTTTGAGAACAAAAGCCACCCAATCTGCAGCTGCTTTCTAGATGAGACAAAAATATATTTTTGACAGGCTATGATAAATCGTACGCAAGGCTGATTTTCAAGATTTAATCTTTAGTCAAAATATTGAGTTATACCAAAGATATTATCTTTGGTTATACGGGGTGACTAGAAAAAATGTCCCCCTGTTTGAAAAATCATTGCAGGTAAATTAGAAAGATTTGAATCAGTCTTTGCAGAACAGCCGGAAATGGCCTAAAACGCACGATCGAATCTTCCAGGTCTTTTGAAATCCATTCGAAATCCTTTTGAGAATTAGCATAACTAATAAAACGATAAACTGAGACGGAAACTGAAATGACTACCTCATTTATTGCTCTGAAAAAGGAGCATTGAAAGTAGTAAAACTGACGAGTAGCATTTCTTTTATTTCGAGATGCCTTGATCATGTGTGTTTAGGCCATTTTCTGAATGTTCTGCAAACTAATTTTTCGAATCTTGCGAATTTACTACGGGACTACCATCTTTAAAATTACCAAAAAAATACTTTAATCTTGTAGCTATTACAAAAATCAATTTTGATGATTATAGCGCAAGTAAATTTGCTGCAATGATTTTTCGAACAGGGGGACATTTTTTAAGTCAACTATCCAAATTTACCTAAAAAACATTCAGTTAAGTACTGAACCTAAGTTTTTCACATTTTGAGAAAACAACACAAGAAATTATGAAAGGAAACTGCAACAGTTCTACACATTAGCTGATTAAGGCAATACTTCTAACTTTTTTTATAATCAACAAATTTAAGATTTTACAATACTGATTCATTATTTAATAAATAGTGCTACATAGTACAATAAGCTCTTTGAACAGCAAAAGTTCATGCAATGTCTACCAGTTTCTGGTTGTTGTAGAAAATTGAACTTGGAGGCTACTCTGGACCACCTCGCTGTAAAAGAGCACAAGGCAAAGTAAAGCATTGTTCAACAGATGCATAATAGACAATAGCGCTAAAGATGGCAGCTCCAAAGACTCTATCGTGTTTTGCTGCAAAGCATGCTGGTAAAAAGCTCCCCGACGACCATCTAACGACGTAAAAATTTTGATCTGCGGTTTCGACAAGCTAGCTCGAATTTGACTCTACCTGGAATTCAAATGCAACATGGTTCGAAAGGAAACCGTTTCAAAGCAGAAAGAGTAAAGTTTTGATTCGAATTGAAGTTTTATTTAAAGATTCGCGTTTGAATTACAAAATTGTCCTATTTGTTTACATTGATTACTTGTCGGAACTTTACAACAACTAGCTAGTCGAAATGGCAGACGAACATTTTTAAGTCGTCAGGTGGTCATCAGGGAGATTTTTACCAGCATGCTTCACGCGGCCGCCATCTTTAGCGTTATTGTCTATTAGATTGTGTTTAGACTAGCACCAACAATAGTCAGCGAGTGCTGCGTACAGGATTTAGTCTGTTTATCGATCTTCTTGGAAAAAAAAGTGGTAAATATGATGATTGAACAACAACGCTGTCTTTCTGATCTCAAATTGATGGCAGATATAACATGCACCAGAATGAGAATCCAAACCGAGGTCATACAAATTAGACTTCATATTTGAGGTGGGTTGCTCTTTTGCAAAATATCCTTGTTTTATTTCGCAGTTGATGGCCGTTGTCTAAGCTAGGGTACTTGGAGCGCTCGCTCTGTCACTTGTGGTACTGGAAAAGAGACAAGAACGAGAAACTGTACTCAACCACAGCTTGGTGGCAAAGTTTGTACGGTACTTGCAGCCAAAGGGATGGTCAGAGCTGAAAAGTTATTGAATGTCCAAGTAAGAGCGTCTATCTTTGGTTTCTGATGTTTCTGATTCAGTTTCATTCATTATCAATCAACCCTAAATACAATTCGAAACAAAAACTCTACAACTAAATATATCACAACACTAGAA
>REGM01000003.1:815255-831781 GCA_004194415.1 Aurelia aurita
GGAGTATAACCCAAACTTTGATGCTCCATCCAGACCCCTTGAATAGAAAAGGGTCTGGGGGACAGGCTAATTTTGCAATCCAGCAATAGACAACAAGGGTCAAATAGAACTTTTTTGGATATTTTAGGGTTTTTTTGCTATAAACAAAAAAGAGCTTCGCCAGAAATAGAGAATATTTTTAGGAAGTGATTTACCCCCTCGTTATAACAATTATAAGCACCCACCCCCAAACAAAAAGAAGATTACTGGCGAAGGACTGAAAAAGGTGAAAGAAAGTATAAGCTTGCCAAAGATGAAAGTTTTATCTTTGGCAAGTTTATCCATTGAAAGATGTGTGGCATAAGTTTTTTGAAAGGTTTTCGAATGTGGCATAAGTTCTTCTCTTGCGAAAGCAATCTAGAGTCTACGAAGTGGTACAAATCTAACCTCGAAATCTTTTCTTTGTGTTTTCTTAAATAATTATGTTGCAACTCCTTTAACAAGAAATCGTTATATACTACCTAAAACTTGTATACAGTTTCTATGTACCTCATAGACTTCAAGGCATACTCCATGTACAAAATTATTCTGTTATTTATACATAAATATTTATGGAGGGATAGCATCTGTACTTGTTTCTCGTAATACGACTACAAAGACCGGTCCTGGAGGGGGTTCTCAATCCGATTTTATCCGTCATTTTTTTGTGGGAAATCCCAGTAATTTGTTTTGTCGATATACAGTCAGTTATTAAATTCCATTCCCAGTTTATTATTTTTTCCCGTCGTATTCGTATTCCCAGCCGCCCGGGGGAGCACTTAGCCAGATTTTGGTTGGGGACGTGCCACCCAAGCTTAAAAAACATACCCGTTCCTTACACCAAAATCGTGAAAACGATACCCCTTGCCGATGGAATGTCCCCAATACTCAAAATATACATAGTGCCCCCCGGATTACCAGTCCATCAAAATCCCAGTCCCAGCAAAAGAAATGACATTCTCAGAGTGTCATTATAGGCGAATCCCAGCTCCCACTTTGCTCCTTCAGGACCCTCCACGTAATAATACCGGGTGTCCCAAAAAAACCGTATACAAGTTTGAAAATCTCTGACGACAATTTTTGTTGCTAAATTACCCCAAAATTATTTTTATATTAATCACCAGTGGCAAAATTAAATTTTGGCATTTTTTTGTAATTTTCAGTAACTTGGTTGTAGAGCTATAAATCAGCAACTGTAAGATTTCCTCTCAGGCTCAAACCAGAGCTTCCAGCAGAGAAGAGCTAACGATGCCAGGGAAGGCAGCAGATTGTCAGCCCTCGACATCCAAAACAAATATGCCTCATGATTTCCAATGATTAGAACTGAGAGAAAACCACTCTCAAGAGACAATCATATTATAATATCATTAATCAAGAGATTTCTGTATTTTTGCTTCCAATAAAAAATATGATTCAAACAATGACAGATTCATTGCAGTAAAATTAAAGAATTGCTTTGACAAATAATGAACAAAAGTACAATTTCTCCAGGAAGTATTTCATTTAGTTTCTTTTAGTTATTATTTGATTAAAAATATTTCAATTGAACAAGGGTTGCCATGCTTCTGCTTTTGCTGGCATCGTTAGTCTGGAAGCTCTGGTTTGGGCCAAAGAGCAAATTGTACGTTTGCTTATTTATAGCTCCACAACAAGTTACCGATAATGATAAGAAAAATACAAAAATTTAATTCAGCCATTGAGGGTTAACATAAAAATAATTGCTCGCTAATTTGGTTTAAGATCTTGGCATCAGGATTTTTCAAACTTGTATACAGTTTCTGGGGACACCCGGTATTTTACAATTCTCCTAGACGTATTTCTTGATGTTACTCGTAGAAACTGCTATTATTGTACAGAGAAGGAACTGATTGATACCAACGTAGTAAGTCCATCATCTATTCTGTGGTACTGCCTCAGTTTACTACGGTAGAGAACTTTTTACATCACATTATATTAAGTATTTGACTGGTAGGTACACTAGCAAGAAAACATTCACAAAGCTTTCTATAGCCATCTGAGATTTATATTGTTCTTTCCTTTGACCATATTTAGCCATCCCATGTATTTACACAAGAAACTACACCAGGGGATACTTCCATAGAAAGTTCACTAGAAACTGACCAGTGGCTACTGCTCAATTTTAGACCAATGGCCCACCCATGTATAGGGAAATCATGCATTTTTTAAGTAATTTCTTGGCTATTTGACAGCTACTTTAAATAATACAACCCATGTCTAGGGAATGAGAAAACAGATCCATCTGTAAGTAATTTCTTGCTGATTAAGTAATCCATTTGGGGGCACATCTAGTATTTTGAACAATACATACATATATACATACATTCTTTATTTAACAATGCAGGTTGATAAAATGGCAGCCTCTAGTTGGCTGATGTGGACCTGCGAAGTACCCAATGAAGTACCCCCCCCCCCCTCGGAGAAACTAAAAGGATGATTTTTACAGAAAGGACACTGTGCCTAATTTTCTTCAGAAACAAACATTACCCAAGAAGCCATTATAGAGCTGTTTCAACTAATTTTGTTTTAAGATCGATTCAGTTAAATTTATTTGTGATCTTAGACGTAGGCGTTTGCTGGTGGTAAAACTAAATTTCATGTCGCTTGTACTTAAATGTTTACCATGTTAAGGACAAATATTTAGGAGAAATCCATTTTGAAAAATCGTTTATAGATGAATAGCATTTACTTTGACTTTGGCAGGTTCGCAGATCATTACGATTAATCATCATGGATTATTAAACATGAGAAAATATTAAAAATTCAGTTCCCTTCCAAGCTGTATCAGAAAGCCTTTTAGGCAAGAGAGAAGCTGTATTTAAATTGCAACTTGATGAAATGTTCTGCATATTTCCAACTTCTGTTATTTACAAATTTTTTCAGGAAACTAATGTGCTTCTCTGTTCTTAGAAGCCATGTTCTAACCTAAATCTGTCCATGATTCTGTCTGCTTATTTCATCCTACTTGAATATTCACCTTGCATTTGTGCTCACACCATCGTTTTCCATATTGCCTCTTGTTATTGTCCTTATGTTCACGTCAAGATTTCTGGAAGCAATGAGTTTCTCGAACTTTGATCGGCGACTAAACTCCTTTACAATTATTGAAAACCTGTAAAAATTTGAAAGTGACTGTTGCAAGCTAAACATGAGGTCAGTTGTTCCTTGTTCGCAATAGTGAAATTCAGAACCATTTGCTATTGAGTGCAGCCACTCTGGGTGTCAGAGCCATTTTATTGATTCTTCTCTAATTAGCAGGGCGTGGTTTATTTGAAATTTTATTGTCTTAAGCTGGAACCCAGGATATTTTTCGGCGTCAACTTTCTAACTGTGTCCATTTGTATTTTCTAAATGTACCTACCCTGTTACAGTTCCTGGCTCTCTAAAGACGGTCCAAATGTTATATGTCATGAACTTCTAATTGCCGCCTCTATAGCATGTTCATTTTCAAACACAACTTTAGCAATAGCTAGCTTTTTTCCATTAGGCAAGTCCTCTTCACATTTCGTAGAGACTTTCTTCAAAGCAATTCGTCGCTCCTTGGGTGGATTTTCTTCAGCCTTCCTGTTCCTATAATTCGACGTCGCTAGTTCCGATTTCATACTATAGGTCGAAGGCATACTTCGCCTTTCTCTACGACCAACGATCGTCTTTCGAGCTTTACGAAGAACAGTCCTGCCTTGCTCTTCTAACGCATTCGAAACCGAGCATAGTAAACTCGAAACTAGCGAAAACCCGATAAAAAATCCGAGCACTATCGTTAAAATGTCGTATTCCGAAAGCGAATCTTTGTAAGTTGGTAAATAATCGCCGAAACCGATTGTCGTAAAGGTAATAAAGACGAAATATATACACTCGAAAAATGACCATTCGTTTCGCTTTAATTTCGCCATTCCCGCTAGTAGTAATATCGCAATCATCGTAATGGCGAAATTTAGGATGCTCGCTTTCAGATGAATTGCGTGGACTCGATCATGCCCGTAAACTGCCTTGTAGCATGATTTTATCAATGATGCCTCGAATACCGTTATTCGCTCCCCAAGAGACTTCAAAGCCAAGCATGCAATAGGTATTCCGATGAGTGCGTATATAATGCAGAATGCCCTGCCTCCAATAGTTTTTGGAACAATATTGCCATAACCTGCAAAATAAGAGATAATTCTTCCTATAAACGATCTGAAAAAACCATTCCAAGCCATACCGGCAAATTTCATAATAACATACAATTTTCCTTTTGATTGGATTGCTACCGGGTGTCCCAAAAAAGTACCCACGTTTAAAAAACACCAAAATTTGATTACAAGGCCAATCTTTTGCAAGTATATCAAGGACCAAAGAATTCTCCCAGATGTAGCTAGCTTATTATTTTTATTCGTATAGAAATTTGAAAATTTGGCTCTTTATAGGGTATCTGGCTTTGAAGTATACTGCCAAAAGCACAGATGATTAACAGATATATTTCTTTATGTATAGTAAACTTCTAACTTGGTCATAAATATCAGAAAGAAACACACACTATCATTGGAGAGGAAACTTGAACGATGAAAAAAATCTCAAATTGTTGGCTCTTAGGCAAGAAATACAATGTCGCTAAAAAGTATGGTTCAAAATTTGATTTTTCAACGTTCCGATTTACACCCTGTATGTAACGAGAACAAAAATTTCATCTTCTTAACAGATAATTGGGTCATCAAAAAAGGATTGAAAACATCCGAGCAGAACAAAGCTATGTTCAAGACTTAAAAGANATAAGAGATAATTCTTCCTATAAACGATCTGAAAAAACCATTCCAAGCCATACCGGCAAATTTCATAATAACATACAATTTTCCTTTTGATTGGCTTGCTACCGGTTGTCCCAAAAATTTCCCCACGTTTAAAAAACACCAAAATTTGATTACAAGGCCAATCTTTTGCAAGTATATCAAGGACCAAAGAATTCTCCCAGATGTAGCTAGCTTATTATTTTTATTCGTATAGAAATTTGAAAATTTGGCTCTTTATAGGGTATCTGGCTTTGAAGTATACTGCCAAAAGCACAGATGATTAACAGATATATTTCTTTATGTATAGTAAACTTTTAACTTGGTCATAAATATCAGAAAAAAACACACACTATCATTGGAGAGGAAACTTGAACGATGAAAAAAAATCTCAAATTGTTGGCTCTTAGGCAAGAAATACAATGTCGCTAAAAAGTATGGTTCAAAATTTGATTTTTCAACGTTCCGATTTACACCCTGTATGTAACGAGAACAAAAATTTCATCATCTTGACAGATAATTGGGTCATTAAAAAATGATCGAAAACATCCGAGCAGAACAAAGCTACATTCAAGAGCTTAAAAGAGGCTTTGGCATTCGTTTTACTCGCGACACGAATGTGATCAGTCACTTGCAACGTGGATCCTACTTTTAAGCGTATATTTGCGCATTGACTAATCGGCCGTAGAAATAATTTTGTTTGCTCAACTGTATTCTCTGCCATGTCAAGCAAAGCAACAGATGCTATTATTACGAATCTGTCTTGCTTTCCTGGATATCTCCTTTCCTTTCATTTCATTTTAGACAGTGGCGAACACTAGGGGGCGAGGGGGTGTGGTCGCCCCTCATTGTTGGGAAGAACAATGACCTTTTGTTTGAGAACAATAGAAATAAACAATGCTTTTGAACCGAAACAAAAATTAAGAACTAAAAAGTACTGCTTTACAATTGTTATGAATAGACATTTACAATATTAACCATTTTGGTGTATTTTAAACTTACCAACGGTCAACAGAGTTGTACCAGCAAAAACAACAGCATTTCCATAACTCCAGTTTGTAGATGCACTGTGTTTACCGTTATGTGAAATTAGTTCTTCCAATATACGCATGTCAATTGTGGTGATGTTATATTTCAGCATAAATCCTTTCAGAACTTCATTATATCTTCTCTTTGCTTTCAGCTGATTTGCTTTTTCTAGTAACTGGAAAATTGCAGCTCCAATTAGTAGATAAATAAAGAATAATATAACTCTAACGAGGATCTTCTTGTAGCTTGGTTTGGCCATTATTTCTTGATCAGTAAAAATCTTGAATTTATCTCAAAGAAACTAGTCAGTTTTATCCCGTACAACCATATGAACTTATAATTTTCGTTATTCTGATGAGGATGTCTTGTAGCTTGGTTTGGCTATTATTCCTGGATCAGTGAAGTTCTTTAACTTGGCCTAATGAATCTGGTTTGTCACCTTAACGTTTAACGTGTATTGAATCGCCGTTAAACGCCTTCAAAATAGGTTCTCTGGAATCCAGTCTCCAAAAAGAACGCTATTTTTACAGTCTTTGAATGCTGCAAATCTCATGCTGTCTTGAAATCCTTCCAGACGCTTGGATCTTCTTCATGAACAATCCAATAAACTTCTTCACGGATAGACGTTTCTCATGAGATTTATTTCTTCAGACTTTGTTTTTTTCAGTCATTTGGCAATTATTTCTGCATCTAGGATAATAAGGAACAACGCCTCAAGTAATACCTCCTCACAGTACATCATCCATCTGCCAGCTTCTCAGCTTCACTCCTGGAAATTTTACAACATGAAAAAGTCTTTACGATTTCAGGAAATTGATTTTTGAAAAGATTACTTTGGGATGTGTAAACTACAAGAATTGTTTTGCAAACCATATCCTGGAAACTCCTAAAAAAACGCTGCCAAATTTGGTTGCTGTGAAATGATAAAATATTTCAACTTTAAGCAACATCTGTTCTCCCTCTGATAAAAACTATTCTAGGTCAAGACAATGACTTTTCATTTAAAAGAGCGAACTGCAATGAAATGTTTTGCAAGTCATGTCCTGAAAGCTCATGACAAGAAACGTTGCCAGAAACGTTGCCAGTTGTGGTGTCTTTGAAATATTAAAACATCTTATATTACCAACCATCTGTTCTCTCTGAAAACAAGCTGCAAGTCAGATAATCGAACAGGTTCTTGTGTTATCAAAACCTATAAACAACGTAAAAGTTGTCATTCCAAATATTTGCTTGAAATTCGTATGGTTGCCTATCGATCTTGGTATGGATTAGCCTGCGTCACCGACCATAACCAGAGGGGNTCGAACAGGTTCTTGTGTTATCAAAACCTATAAACAACGTAAAAGTTGTCATTCCAAATATTTGCTTGAAATTCGTATGGTTGCCTATCGATCTTGGTATGGATTAGCCTGCGTCACAGACCATAACCAGAGGGGGTTATGGTCTGTGACGCAGGCTAGGTTTGGTTGCGTGCTGAGTCATTTTTATGGGAGGTCAAAAGCCTAATTCATTATGAACATGCAACATCAGTGAGGTAGCCACTCAGATTCTTGCATATCTTACGCGGCCAGCAAGTGTGAATTTTGTAGAGACAAAAGAATCATGTCTCCGATAAGACAAAGCTATTTACTGTCAGGGGTGGCGCCAGGGGAGGGCTAGGGGGCTACAGGCCTCTAGCCCCCTCGACAAAGGAAATTTTCTCAAGCAACAAATAAAAACAGACAAAGCCGCGAAATATTCCCCCCGGAAACCATCATAGCTAACGGCCATGTTGTGAAAGTGAAAGGGTGTTTCAAGGGAAGTCATGAGTATATCTCAAAAGAAGTAGGATATATCTAAACATCTGCCTCATGGATTTATTTATCTAACTCAGAAGCTGAGCTGTAGGCATTACAATTCTCGTATATTTAGGGTGTTCATAAAATACTTATAGCTCAGCTTCTCAAAAAGATAGACAAAATCCGCCCGGCAGATATTTAGATATGTTCTTCTTCTTTCGATATATCCTCATGACTTCCCTTAAATCCCCTTTTCATTTGCACAACGTGACAGTTGGCCATACTGTTTCAGGGCATCTTTTGTGGCTTCATTTGTTTTGATTTGTTGCTTGAGAGAATTCCCTTTGTCTTTGAGCGCTAATCGCTTTGAAACGGCTCCTCAATCAAAAGCCAGAACTGACATATCGTTACAAAATCTGCACTTGTTGGTATGATCTAAGCCAAAGAAATCGAAGACACAAGATTACCTGCAAAGAAAGCCAGGCCTCGTTACAATTCTGTAATTCACAAGTGATGAAAGATAACAGACAGTTAACGTCTCTGGTAACTATAGCTTCAAGTATCCTTCTTCAGAAAAATGCATTCATGTTCTTGTTTGCATGTGTGAGATGTTTTAGTGAGAATTCTTGTTCGCAGGCAATTAGCCACTCTCCTCCGCAGAGGCTTAAAAGGACGCACGCAGGAGAGTGGCAATTAGCCGAGAAATCAGTCCAGATGGACAAAGTCGATTTGATATTGAGCTCCTTAGAACGAGGGCAGATTTTGTCACGATAGCATCTGTAGCTTATGCTTGAAACAACAGTAAAGATTCTTTAGCCAATAAATGAAGAAAGCTGCAAAAATGCCCCAAAACCTTCATGGGTAATCAATTGTTGTACATATGAAAGCATTCGAGAACATTAGCATACACGTAATGTTTTATTACAAGAAACTAAGAATTTGAGCAAGTACTGAGAGTTTCTTAAAATAATTACACCTCGAGTACTCAGAGTTTCTTACGAGTTTCCAGAGACGTAGGAACCGGGGGGCACTAGGGGCACGTGCCCCCAAGATTTTGCAATAAATGAAAAAAATGCTCTTTATGCTTCAGGAAGTGCCCCTTAAACTTAATGAAAAATGTGCCCTTGAAGTGTCGTGCCCCCCCCCTCCCCGCCAAGTTTAAGATGTTTCCTAAGGCCTTGCCAATTTGATAGGCAATGACACGATTGTGGTAGAACACAAATATTATCACCAATTTGATAGGCAATGACACGATTGTGATAGAACACAAATATTATCACCACTTTGATAGGCAATGTCCAGCTTGAGATAGAACATAAATACTTTCACCAATTTGATAGGCAATGACGCGGCTGTGTTCTCAATGACAATGATACTTTGGCGGAGGAGTGTTGAGGCTGCACGCAGGCCACAGTTTCTTTACTTTTGGCGATCAGAGAGTTGGGTTTCTTATCGGCGGTTTCTTATAAAAATAATACGTGTAGCTATATCGAAAGAAGAAGGACAGATTCTAAACATCTGCCTTGGGCATTTTATGGCCTCTTTGTACTGCCATGTCAATCAAAGCTACGGATGCCATTGTTGCAAAATCTGTCATTCTTGTAACTTAAAAGCTCTTGTCCAGCCATGGTCCTTTACGAAAATCGACGTTTTTGTGGTTTACAAANCTTAACTCCCCCCAATGAACCCCTTTGATTATAATATCTATATATTTAGTACTTACTTGCAAAAGTATAGCCTCTATCATCATATATGCAATGGCATCACCATTTCTTATGCATTTATCCGTTGTTGTATAAATCCCATAATTTTTGGCCTAAACCCCCTTGTATCTCGGAAAAGCCCCCCAAAATCGTCGATCAACACCCAGATTCGTAATCTATGCCAAAAAATGATCTAGAAAAATGTTGTCCCGTAAAGTCCCCGCTCGGGTGGTAATACCCCCCCTTGACCCTCTGGACAATGATACTTTGGCGGAGGAGTGTTGAGGCTGCACGCAGGCCACAGTTTCTTTACTTTTGGCGATCAGAGAGTTGGGTTTCTTATCGGCGGTTTCTTATAAAAATAATACGTGTAGCTATATCGAAAGAAGAAGGACAGATTCTAAACATCTGCCTTGGGCATTTTATGGCCTCTTTGTACTGCCATGTCAATCAAAGCTACGGATGCCATTGTTGCAAAATCTGTCATTCTTGTAACTTAAAAGCTCTTGTCCAGCCATGGTCCTTTACGAAAATCGACGTTTTTGTGGTTTACAAAAATGGCTGACTCAATAGAAATCTATGCGCAAAGGCTGCTGGTTGAACAAGATCCTTTAAGTTATTTGGATACTTTTGATGATAATCGTGCAATTAATTAGTTAAAGCAATACTTGGGTGAAATTCAATAAAAATATGTTTGTTGCGTGTGGTACCATCAAAATTAAACGACAATATAATAAATAAATGATTAAAGTACCATCAGATAGCGTAGATGTAAAAAACACGACGTTTCGAGCATGTACTCGTTATCAAATGACTCGAAATCAATCGAGCCGAGTAAATAGAAGGAAAGATTCGATCGATAGGAAAGAACGTAAGATGCGACGTGACGTAACCAATAGGAAATAGGAGGAAGTAAAAATGGGGTGAGAAAGAACCTATTGTAGATAAGTAAATACTTGGGCGGTTGGTAAACTTTGCAGTCGTGAATTTCTAATCAAGATTTGTAACTTTTTTTGTCCCCTTAAGAAATGCCTTGCTTATTGCCATTGTTTTGAAGAAAACTGGAAATTATTAGAAGCAGCTCATGGAAGGGCTTCCGAGCTACAAATTTTTAGTTGCTTGGGTCAAAGTTTTCAAAAAAAAGTTTTCAAAGTATTGCAAGCAAGCAACATCTGCTTCCAGGACACAGNTTAATTTAATTCAATGAAAAAGCGTTAATTCAACTATGGAATTGTATTCAAAAATCGTTTCACATAGAAGGGCGTGGTCCAAACATTGTAAAGAAAAAGGGCGTTCCCTAAAAAATAAAGGGCGTGGCCCGAAAAATTTTCCGGGGGCTTCGCCCCCGGACCCCGATTTCGACACCGCCCCATATACCTGCCTTTGCGGCTTCGCCGCAACCTAACCCTGTCACCAAATTTCCTGGATCCGCCCCTGATTCTGTGCCTTCTAGAATATTTCACAATGAAGTTTTATGAAGCCTGGACATTACAAAAGTATCTTCCAAGTAATACGATACAAGAAATAAATCAAACTAAAGTGAAAATATGCTTTGGATTTCCTCAAAAAAAAATGATTCTTGGATGGTTTTGACTCAATGCCAAAGTTTCTTAATTTGTTAGTGATGGCTCTGGTACCCAGGGTATGATTCATATACTTTAATTAAGTGACGCGTAGTATTCTGATAAAGTACTAACAACGTGATTCTGCAAGATTTCAGTGTCACTGTCACTTGTTCCTTGGTGTTTTCAAGCATATTCTGTTGTTTACTACAATTTTGGTGTGGCTCAAGTTGTCGAAATTCTTCTGTTTCAGTCTAAATTAAGCTGTGAATCAAAAAACATTTTCTGCATCACAAGATGGTTTCTGTTTTTCGCGTTAATTTCTTTCAATATAACTTCTTCGTTGCCTTTCCCGCTAATTCCCTTCAACTTTAATCTAGCTTCCATCAGATTTGCCTGCAAAATGAAGCAGATTGTGGAATAATCGAAACATATGCCTGTTAAACTTTAAAATGTTGTATATATATATTGCTATCATTGATTTAAATCGCATACAATAAATGTACTTTAATTTCTAGCAGTGTAAATTTCCTATAATAAGGTAATCGTAAATATATTTGTAACCTTACCTTCAAGAGAATACCTGATCGGTGTTGGCATCACAACAATGAAATCATTTCTGCATACTACATAAAACAAGATGGCGGCAAGTGTGTCATTTCAGCCACATTACACCAAGCATCAAGATTTAATCTAAGATTTAATTTAAAGGTTAAAAGATTTAATTAATATCTTAATTTTCGACTTTATCGTTTGTTGCAATTCATTTCTCTCGAATGTCATTACTTTAATCTTCTCTGTGTTGCGTGAGCTTTGCTTTCTTTTCCAGGATAGAACTACCACCAGCTAACTAACTCTCGCCACGGGGGTAAAACTCTTACCTTTGAATTCATATATACTTAAAAAATATTTAGGGAAGCTTGCTGGGTGTTGAGTAGCTTAGGATCTTATGAAGGCTTTGCTAAATCTGCTTTATGCTCTCAAAGAAAAGAGTTAAGATATTTCTACTGAGAGGTTTTAATCAAGATATTTGCCAAATTAAAGAAGGCTTTAATATGCAACCGGCATGGTAATTCACTGCATTGTAATTCACTGCATTTAAAGCAGCAATGAGATATTTTGCAAGAAAATTTCCAAAATTTGCCTTTATGACTATTAAGCTTGGTTTCCACCGAGCCTTTTGCCTTTCGGGTCGATTGGGTTGGGTCGTTGTGAAAAACCAAAAGTCTCAAGCGAACTTGTGGCCCTAGCGGAAACACGTTTTCCAGCAACACTAATGTCTTAAACGACCCAAACTACCAATAACAAGTGAAAACCTAGCCTGCGTGCAGACTATACTTTACTATACTGACTTTACTTTACTATACTAGTGGCAGACTATACTGCCACTGCGAAGGAGTGACAAAGAGGTTCTTGTATAAGAAAACCAGGCTTTAAAATTGAATTTTAATTGGAGTTAAAGTAACGAACATGCAGTTTCTCGTTTATTACAGATTTACGCCTTATGAAGGTGTTGTGGCCCCGTGTTGTAATCCACCGACTTTGCAGCCAGAAAAGTCAGGCGGACGGGGTTCAAATCCCACCAGCACCTCTTGCGTCATGACAAGGGGTCGCGGACTCGATTAGCGTTTAGCTAGTTCTGCAATCCCAGCGCTTGGCGCTAAAAACCGCAACTTCACCTTCGCCTTCACCTTCGCCTATATGATGATTTAAAGTACCATAGATTCAGGCCCCGTTCACACTGCTCCGTATTCACATATGAAAACGGATAAAAAAGTATCCGTTTTCACCTTGCGTTCACACTGCTCCGCCCTGAAAACGGAGACTTTTGAAAACGCACTTTGAAAACGGATACTTATGAAAACGGAGACTTTTGAAAACGCAAAAACGCAATGTGAACACCGGAAACGCAAAAAACGGATACTTTTGAAAACGCTAGCAACTACAACAACACAACAAAATGATTAGCACGTGCCAATTTCGACAAGTTCTCAACATTGCTGAGTCACTCAAGGCTAATCTAATGCTTGGAGAAATCTTTGAAAAGTTTGTCACCAATTTTCAATGCTGTAAACGATGGTCTCGTTTTGATAGCGTTTTCTTTTTTATCCGGAGCAGTGTGAACGCTTCATTGTTTTCGCAGCGTTTTCATAATTATTATTTACCCAAAGCAGTGTGAACGGGTAAAACGAATCAAAATGAATAAAAACGAATACGGAGCAATGTGAACATAGCCTCAAAGTCTCCAGACATGTATCTTCTTGTATTATCTATGGGATTGTAGATGGTCGTGCATGTGGCATTGTTTCTTCTATAATAGCAACAAAAGCAACTTATTGAATATAATTGAATTGAATTATTAACCGATATCTTCTTCTCCTCCGCATTGCCATATTTCTTTACGATTAATTGTGCGGCGGAAAGGAATGGAGTGAAACCATTGTGACGAGTTTAGTAATTCTTGGGCTGATTCGTCAATAAAATTTTGCATTTTTCGAGTATGAATCCCCCTTGTGGTTGAAGATTCCAATGTCAAAACAACATTTTAGAAAAGGTCATTCCGAGCATATTCTCTAATCTCTTTCAATAATTAATGACCTATAATCTTCGTGAAATTAAACTTTGTTATTTACTTTCTTATTCAAGGAAAAGCTGTTTCTGTTTACATATTTTTGATTAGCAAAGTAATTAATTGCAGGATAGAATTAAATAATTCACAAATCCTCATTAATTTTTCATGATGTTTTGGTAAATACCATTTCTCAATTAGCGGTCGGGGTAACAAAGGGAAATAATGTAAAATGAAAACGAGGCCACGTTTGAAACCGGTCAGTTTCCGCTTCGAGAATCAGAAAAGATCGTTTCCGGTCAGCCTCGTTTTGCATTATTACTCTTTGTTGGTCGGGGTTTAAATTGTTACGTAAACTGTTTTCAGTTTTTGCTGGACACCAGAATGGTTTACAAAATACACCAAGGATTGATGGGAACAAACCATACACCAGCACTCTTTACAATAGACGATAACGATAAGGACGGTGGCAGGGAGGGCAGGGAGCTTCTTACCAAGATGATGGACTCACTATACAGTTCCAGCTATCGCAACAACAACAACAGCACCCATCAGTCTATCAAAAGCGATAACTGCGACTATGTAATCAATCTACCAATCTTTCTAATTAAAAATCGTAAGCGATTCTATAGGACTTCGATCAAAGAACTCAATGCATCTTAGTAAAAAGCTCCATGTCGCCATCTTTCACTTTGTCGTCTATTTCGTCGCCAGGCTTTGGGGAGGATAACTATTATATTGTCCTGATTGGGTAGGATTAAGGTATTCCGAGGCATTTTGTGGCATTTTCATTACCAACCACAACCGAATAACAGTAAATAGGGAGGACATGTTCTCTCTAATTCTCTCCCTGGCGCCGCCTATGACACTTTAGAGTTTATTATATTTTAGAGTTGCCAATCAAATGGTGGAGGACATGAAGCAAAATGATTTATTTGAGCCGTCACATCAGCATATAAGCAAGGCAATAGTACTGAGACTGCATTGCTAAAGTACAAAATAATTTACTTGTGGCTATGGACAATCAAAGGGTTTCGATTCTTGTATTACTCGACCTCTCACCTGCTTTTGATACTGTAAATCACAGGCCCGTCGGAAGGGGGGGGGGCTGGGGGGAGCTTCAGCCCCGAAATAATTTGCTGAAGTTTGCTCCTTTTTAGTGTAAAAAACTGCTAAAAAGTCAAGCTTATGGAAATGAAGATTTTAACTTATTTATACTAGAGGAAGTAATCAGAGTTATCAAGCTATAACGTTTCTATTAAAAACAGCCTATTTCTAAGTGATTTTGAGGTCCAATTTTCAAAATTTCCCGGGAAAGCCTTCCGTTAGTCGCGATCCTTTGCTCCTTTAGATGGCAGATTCTTTACAATGGAGGCGTTTCCAACGATATAAAGGGCGCAGTCAAAAAAATATTTCCCGAGGGCAGGCCCCCGGACCCCCATTTTTTCTCGCTCCGCTCGCATCTGGCTTCAGCCCAATCTTTATGACCAAAAGAGATCTACTCATAGATGTCCCAATTGCCCACACAACTAGTATGACCAAAAGACATCTATTGATACATGTCAAAATTGCACACACAATCAGTATTACCAAGCGACATCTATTGATAGATGTCCCAATTGTAAACAAAATCAGTATGACCAAAAGACATCTTTTGATAGATGTCCCAATTGCACACACAATCAGTATGACCAAAAGAAATGTATTGATAGATTTCCCAATTGCACACACCATCAGTATGGCCAAAAGACATCTATTAATAGATGTCCCAAATCCACACACAATCAGTATGTCCAAAAGACATCTTTTGATAGATGTCCCAATTGCACACACAATCAGTATGACCAAAAGACATCTATTGATAGATGTCTTAATTTCAGTATGACCGAAAGACATCTATTGATAGATGTCCCAATTGCACACACAATCAGTATGACCAAAAGACATCTATTGATAGATGTCCCAATTGCACACACAATCAGTATGACCAAAAGAAATCTATTGATTGATGTTCCACTTGAACACACAATCAGTATGACCAAACGACATCTATTGATTGATGTCCCAATTGCACACACAATCAGCATGACCAAAAGATATCTATTGATCGATGTCCCAATTGTAAACAAAATCAGTATGACCAAAAGAAATGTACTGATAGATGTCCCGATTGCACACACAATCAGTGTGACCAAAGGACATCTATTGATACATGTCAAAATTGCACACACAATCAGTATTACCAAACGACATCTATTGATAGATGTCCCAATTGTAAACACAACCAGAATGACGAAAAGTCATCTATTGTTAGATGCCCCACTTACAGAGACAATCAGTATGACCAAAAGACATCTATTGATAGATGTCTCAATTGCACACACAATCAGTATGACTTAAAGACATCTATTGTTAGATGCCCCACTTGCACAAATAATCAGTATGACCAAACGACATCTGTTGATAGATGTCCCAACTGCACACACAATCTGTATGACAAAAAGACATCTATTGTTAGATGCCCAACTTGCACACACAATCAGTGTGACCAAAAGACATCTATTGATAGATGTCCCAATTGCAAACACAATCAGCATGACCCAAGGACATCTATTGATAGATGTCCCAATTGCAAACACACTCTGTATGACCAAAAGACATCTAATGATAGATGTCCCATTTGCACACACAATCTGTATGACCGAAAGACATCTGTTGATAGGTGTCCCAATTGCACATACAATAAGTATGACCAAAAGACATCTATTGAAAGATGTCCAAAATTGCAAACACAATTAGTATGACCAAAAGACATCTATTCACAGATGTTCCAACTGCACACCCAATCAGTATGACAAAAACACATCTATTAATAGATACCCCACTTGAACACACAATCAGTATGACCAAACGACATCTATTGATAGATGCCCCAATTGCAGAAACAATCAGTATGACCAAAAGACATCTATTGATAAATGTCCCAATTCCACACACAATCAGTATGACCAAAAGACATCTATTGATAGATGTCCCAATTGCACACACAATCAGTATGACCAAAAGACATCTATTGATAGATGTCC
>REGM01000003.1:834810-881054 GCA_004194415.1 Aurelia aurita
GGGGGGGGTTCTTCCATAGTAAAGGTACCTGGGGATGTGCCGCCCTCAAGGGTATACTTTTTCGGACTGCTAGTCTAGCCGAGGGTATGCTTTTTGGTAATTTTAGTCTATGCCAGTCTAGGCAAGGGTATGATTTTTGGAGATTTTTGGCAATTTTCGTTCAGGAAAGGCAAAATTTTCTTAATTTGTGTCTAGAAACCCAAAATTTTGGCGATTTTGGTCTAGGGAAGGCGAAATTTTGGTGATTTGTGCCTAGAAAACGGCAAATTATGGCACTTTTAGTCCAAAAATTAGTCTAGCCAAGGGTATCATTTTCACAAAAATTGGTCTAGCCAACGGTACCATTTTGAAGATGCTGGCGGCACACCCCTATCCGAAATTTGGCCAAGAACCCCCCCCGTTCTGAAATCGCGTAAATGGTCAACAAATTGTATCATTAGTCTCTTTTGTTCATAAACAATGCATTTTGGCATGTATTTTCGTACTGCATACTCGGAGTTGTTGGAATTGGAAGGAAATTAACAACTAAGTTAAGAACTTTTTTTCAGTTTGGTTCACAAAAAACTCCTTAGTACAAATTGTAGTTTCATGATTTGCTGCGTATTTTGGTAGGCAGGCAAAAACAATTTGTAGGCAAATGTTTTTAGTTGTGTTACTTATTAGAGTTATTTCTCCAAATTATCTTACAGATTTTTATATTCTGAGTAAAATTGTAGGTTGAAAACCGTCACTACCACACCAGCGCACAAGCAACTCTGAGCTGATGGCTCGCCAATTGAAATTTTATTCTGAATCAAAATAAACCAATCAGCGATGACCATTTTTTGATGGCAAATGCTTTGAAATAAGCCAATCAGAATCCTTCGGTATGCTTTAGCAAAGGGCGCGCATTGGTGTTGGTGTTGTTGTTGTTGAGTTGAATTGAAAACTTGGAAGTTGCATTGAGAAAATGGGACAACTTTCTGTGCCTCTAATAAATCGACCAAAAATCACTCAAAGATGCACCCAAAATATTAAATTCGCTTAAAGAAGGGTTCAGAAATGAGTGACGAAGGTGACTCGCCCAAACAAGAAGAGGTAGCGCCAGGGAATGGCGTCAAAAAGAGCAGAAACAAGAGCCCAAAGAAAGGGAAGGTGCCTAGGCCAACTCATCTTGTTAGGCCACCAAAACATTTAGCTGAAGATGAAGTAGCAAGACCGAAGAAGAAGCCAAGAGTGATGGAGGGATTGATGGAAGATTTTTTGGAAGATGAGGATAATGATTTGTAAGGATAGAAGCGTGCTTTATATAATTTTAAGTGGTTTATTGCCTAATTATTGGCATAACATTAGACCTTGCTTTATTAGAGGATGGATCTGTTGAGGATGGAGGATGGATGGAAAAATTATATGTCATGTGAGATTTGCAACAATCAATGCGAACTTAATCATGCAAAATTGTTCAATTGTGTTTATGCAGACATTTTCATGTGACATCTAATTTGAGACAGACTTTAGTTTACCGACAGACTTTAGTTTAGACTTTTCCTAACTGTTCCAGTTTGGAATCAAGGCCCTTTCCACCAAAGATCTTTGGCAGACAGACCCACTCTAAACAATAGAGAAAGCAAGAGAACAAACAAAATTGGTGTAAGTCTTTGGCAGACAGACGGCGTACACCGATTCCACCAGGGTAATTGTTGAAAGAATGAACAACAAAATTCAGTTCTTTGCACTTTTAAAAGCATTGTCAGATAATTTTCAGTTTGCAGACAATCTTGCAACAAGCCAGCATGGTCTTGGACCATTATTATTATTATTACATTTATTTGTTAATTCAGGTCAGTTAAAAATGGCAGCACACGTAGTGCTGATGTGGGCCATCCTCAAAATTGGATTGAAATCCTTGTCCTGTGCACCGAATATATTCAGAATGCAATTAAAATCTCATGTGCACAAATTTAAAGATTGGTGTGTGGTGCACAAAGTTGATGGGTATTTTGGAAATTTCAGCTTATCAGAAAGTAGCTTTGAGGGATCTTGACACTGATTGGTACGGACATTTTATCATACATTTGGCATGCACTTTGCAAATTTTCCAACCTAGTCCTCAAGAGAGGAGACCTGGTTGGAATCTTTGCAAAATGTTCACCGAAGTCTGTTGTTTTAAAAACAATAACCTATTGTTTTTCTATTGTTATCCCTGAAATTGCGCATTGAAGTTCTTCGGCACACACACAAAAGTTTCCAACCAGGGGAGGAGAGATAGAAAAGTGAATAAGGCATGACTTTACATTCAGTGGTGGACACTAGGGGGGCAAGGGGGTGCAGTCACCCCCTAATGTTGAGGAAAACAATAAACTTTCGTCTGAAAATAATAGGTATAAAAAATGCATTTCAACTGAAACAATAGGCTCGCCCCCCCCCCAATATTTAGTGAAGTATGCGCCACTACATTACTGTTTACATTTTAGCTATATATACCTGGTGTCCCGGAAAAAAGTACTCCTGTTTGAAAAATCACCACAATTTGATTACAGGGCCGATCTTTAAATTTCTTTATTTGGCAAGTATAGAGATCAAAGACCAAATTATTTTCCCAGGTATAGCTGATCTTGTGATTGGTTTTAAAATGAGCAAAATTAGCTCTTTTTAGGGCTGCCTGGTTTTGAAGCATACTGCAAAAGAGCACTGATGATTACCAGATTAATTTCTTTTTGTAAATTAAGCTTCTGGTTTGGTCATAAGTGTCAGAGAGAAACGCAAACTACCATTGTAGACTTGAAGGACAATGAAAAATCTCCAAATAATGGCTCCTAAGCAAGATTTACGATGTTGCTTAAAGAGTATAGCTCAGAATATGGTTTTTCAGCCAGTCATTTTACACCCTTTAAGAATTGAAAAGAAAGATTTTGTTATCTTTAAATATATATTTGGATCATTAACAAAAGAGATCAAAAAGAAAATTTTATGTATAATTGGTTTGATAATCGAGTTTTGTTGATTTTTTAAACGAGAGTACTTTTTATTGGGGCACCTGGTATAACGCAAACATTTCTTGACATAGCCAAATTTGTTCTGTCTCGTCAAGTAGATATTTTTTGGTTTCTTCTTAGGGACATTGATGAGTCCTCTGATGATCCAAAAGACTCTGTGCTGTCTTCTGTTGCTAATGAGCTTGCTGATAAGATTGCCACAAATGCTGCAAAGACTAATCTATCTGCCACCAATGTCAAAAGTATTTTACATGTAAGATCTCCTTTGTTCAACACCTGTTTTATCTCTCAAGAGTATATACTTTATTTAGATTTAATGATTATATACATGTTGTACTGTTTTGCAAGAAACTGCTCATAACAAACTCATTTCTCAGATCACTAAAAAATTAAGAGACTCTAGTACTAGGAACAAATTATTTAAGAAACTATTTATTTTAGTCAAGGAAATCCTTAGCATATTTGTACCTTATTTTTACTTGAGTACTTGAGTAATGTCTAAACATTGGAAAGGCTTACATGAAGTAAACATGAAGATTATTACAGAACTTTTAAGAAACTCGTAAGAAACTTTGAGTACTCAAAATCTGATAATTTCAAGAAACTTCAGTACTGGCTCAAATTCTTAATTTCTTAAAAAAAATATGTGTGCTCCATCTTATTGTAATTATTTTTGCTCCCAACTGTCATCTTTCATTTCATTTTAGCATTCTTACTTACAAATTTATAAAAATTTCCTGATACGCATATATTTTTTATATGAAATTTACTGTGGTCTTGGCTGGTAGCAAGTTTCTTAAATTTTCGGACATCTTTGCTACCAAAAGGTTCTTATGAGTTTTTTACATTTCTAATACCAAACATAGGTCCATTGATTGATTTCTATTGAAAGGGCTTCAAAAATACCTAACAAGATCTCAAAAAAAGTATTAAATTTGCACTCTAAAGTTTTTGAGTCAAACATTTTTGAGTGACCTGGGAAAATTAAAGCTGCAAATTACAAATTTTTCCTCAGCTTTGCAGGTAATCCAGGTAAACACAGTTTATTAATTTCTGAAAAATTGAGCCTGTAATTTCTTAAAAGCTGTTTCTTATAAAAATACATGTATGTTTAGAAGTAAATGAAAGCTTGCAAAAAAATATGTATATGTTGCAAGTTTGCAGGACCTTTTGATAATCTTCAGATCTCAAGACATTCAAAATTGTTTGTCTTCAGAATGATAAGATATTTTTCTTTAATTCATAGCACCTATTGACAGATAAGATGCTGCTTGACTTTGCTCAAAGAGTTGCCTTGGATGCCCCAGAACCTCATGTTCCATCTGCAAGCACATTTGATCATGTAAGAAAACTTCGTAAAATTTGATCCAGCAGTTCCAATCTTACTTCACTCCTTCAGAAAGATGAAAGACAATTTGTAATTTTTAGATTGTTGGATATGCTAAATACACAAAGGATGATCTCAAGCAGCTGATGCCATTATTTGTTATGCCCAGTGGCACTTATTTGGAGCTACTTGAAAAAGAAAATGGTTTACTTCTTTCAATATGCCAGTTATATCATCAACCGAAGACACCATCAGCAACCACCACCCTAACAAATTTTCCAAGCAAAGCTCCTCAAAGGACAAATGATGTGTAGAGAAACTATAAGCTTGGCTCTAAATTACAAATAGGAAATTTTGTCATTACATTTGTTCTTGNTGCAAGCACATTTGATCATGTAAGAAAACTTCGTAAAATTTGATCCAGCAGTTCCAATCTTACTTCACTCCTTCAGAAAGATGAAAGACAATTTGTAATTTTTAGATTGTTGGATATGCTAAATACACAAAGGATGATCTCAAGCAGCTGATGCCATTATTTGTTATGCCCAGTGGCACTTATTTGGAGCTACTTGAAAAAGAAAATGGTTTACTTCTTTCAATATGCCAGTTATCTCATCAACCGAAGACACCATCAGTAACCACCACCCTAACAAATTTTCCAAGCAAAGCTCCTCAAAGGACAAATGATGTGTAGAGAAACTATAAGCTTGGCTCTAAATTACAAATAGGAAATTTTGTCATTACATTTGTTCTTGTTATAAGGCCAGCATGGGTGTCAAATAGTAGTGTAAATGTATAGTTGTTAGACTATTCTATGAAGTGAATGGTGTGGAAGGAACTGTAGGTAATTAATGTAATTCTACCTGTGGCATTTTTGATATCTTGATTATTTTCAAAATTTCAGCGCTTTCAGAAAGATGAATGATAACTTTAGGAAAGCTGAATAACTTGTCTACCTCTGCACCGTTGGCTTTACCACCACTAGTACATGTAAATGATGTATTTATTTTTCAGGAGACAATACTAACAAGATCCAGATGGAAGCAGAGTAAAAGAATCAAGAAAAAGGAACCACAAGTAAGCTGTTTGTTTTGTTGCACCCCAGCATCAATTTATATTTATTGTTGACAAAGTGCTTTCTACACAGGATATTATCAGTGCAAGTACTATACTCATGAAATGATGTACAGATGTCTGAATCCACTACCAAACTTTGTTTGTTTCTATCGTTCATAAAAAACATCGGTATACGTGAAATTTTTGTTTCGGAAAGAATGCTAAAATCAATCGTTTTTTATAAATAATGAAAGCAAACAAATATGGAAAGTTGACTCAGACTTTTGGACCCTGCTGTATGTCTGTCTCTCTTGAGAACTTAGATATTCTTTTAAATATGCACTTTTAAATCTACTTTTCGGAAAGTGCGCTGAGAAAGTTCTGCACAACACCACAACGTTTGAACTTCAGTTTGTTATTTCAGATATTTGACACGGAATTTGAAACAGAAGATTCCGAGGATGAAGAATATGACCCTGAAAATGAAAGCACGGTTTGTCAATTTTCTTTCTACTAAAATACCAAATTTTTCAAAATAAGACATCAACCTCAGAATAGTGATATTTTTTAATTGTACAGTAAGTGCCTTTCATGGTGGTAACTCCTATGACCTAGTGTCTATTCCCGCCATGATAGGCATATAGTAGATGTACTTTTTGAGTTTTTTTTTTTGGCCGATTATATATATAAAAAAAGTCAACCTCAGGTATTATTTGAAAACACGTGAGAAGCTTCTTCGACTGGAGATATCAAGTGCGAAAGGATTATAATGGCTGCAACAGAGTAGGGAAAAGGAACGAAAAGGAGAAGGTTCTAGAAAAAGATGACTCCATAAACAATCATGGCAAAAAAGAGACAAATCACACTAGATTATATTTAATTCTGATCATGGACAAAATGAGACACGAGGAAAAGACCAGCACAGAAAAATTAGGGTAAAAAGATATAAAAGAATGGAAATCACTTTTGGGCAATTTGGAGGGCCCCTTGAAAATCAGCCACTAGGTTGAAGGGTCACCCTCCTTGATAAATTGAAATATGAAATATATGAAGTAATATTCAGCAGTATTCTCTACTAATCCACAGAACTGACTCAGCAGATGGTATTTTTTATTCGTAGATTACACAGAGTGATGATGAAAGCATTGCAACTTCATTCAGGTATTTATTTTGTTCAATTAATTCTTTCGGCCACAGGAGAATCACAGAGATGGAGTAGCAATGTCAGAAAAGATCGTTNATGGAGTAGCAATGTCAGAAAAGTAGCAATGCAATGCAACCCAAAACAAATTTTTAGACAAAAAAAGGTTTGCCTTTGACTACATGATTGAATAGTTTTAAATCAGAAAAATGCTTTTGGCGATGGGTGATCCCCTCGAATTTTATTGTGATTGAATTGAGTTCTCGTGAAATGGAATTTGATTTATTTTTGGATCGACTGAAGATATTTGCAACCCAGCACAAAATGTTAAAATCTCCTATCAAAGGCATGCATGCACAGATAATTGCACGTAGAGCAACAACGGGAGAAATAAGAACGTAGAGAGTTAAGCAACGGTGATCAAATGCTTTGATTAGCAAAGCCTAACTTTCTAGACACCCATCCATGGAGTAGCAATGTAAGGGAATCCAATGTCAGAAAAGATCGTTAAATGGCTTACAGACGTTAACCCTATTGGCGAGGGGAAGGGGAAGGGGAAGGGGGAGGGGGAGGGGGTTTGGCAAGCTTTCTGGAAGACTTCGCTATTCCTAACTTTTAATTTCTGTCGATATTTCTGACAATTTATAATAGCGTTCATGACAACCAATGTAACTCAGGCCCAAACAATGTTTTATTAGTTAGATAAGGATATTAACACGTGCAGCTTTGTAGAATTGGCTTTATAAAATGGAGCAGAGGCCGAGTTTTTAAGTTAGTAAATGCGAGGATGATTTAAAATATACCTTTGAAATGTCATGACCAATTCGCATAATCTTTGTTTACATTTCAGTGACCAACCATCTCCATCATTACCAAGGACTCCAGATTCTCGATTATCAAGCATTAAAGAATTGGATACAGAGCAAAGTAAGTGCCCCGAAGTTTCCGGTATTTTGTATGAAAGCCTAATATTCCTAAATTCTCAAAATTTAACAGCTTTCCCCAAAGACATGCAGAAGAGGGGGTTGGACTGCTTATCTTTAAAGGGGCTGTGCGAGCTAAACCTCTAATAACCCATGACTTTCTCTCCCTAATGCAGGCAAATAGTAGCAGATAGCATAGGTTCCAAATCTTTAAATTGGCGTAAAAAGGTCGGTGTAAAATTCAGTGACCTATTTCTTTGAATCGAATGGCTTGAAAGAAACTTTAGCTGCTTTGCTATAACTCTACCGTTGGACTTTTCAGAAATCTTGAATATTTTCGAAAGGACAGCGTATTTCATATCTCAACTCATTTGAGGGTGTGACGTCATCAAATTTCTAAATCGCAAACCAGAAGAGTGAAAGACTTCTGCTTGATACCATATTGTAGACGTTCATAAACTATGTTTTTCTGGAAAATTATTTGATGTTTCCTCAAAAAGTTTAGAAATTACGATGGTTTTAAGTTTTTTCAAAAATTTTCTTGAATTCTTAGCAAAGACGAAAAGCACTCTAATTCTGAAAATATTACAGATTTCTGAAAATTCCAACGGTAGAATTATTACAAAGTAGCTAAAGTTTCTTTCAAGCCATTCCATTCAAAGAAATAGGTCACAGAATTTTACATTAACCTTTTAAAATTTTGGAACCTATGCTGTAGCAGATACATTTCAAATGAAGATATTTTCTATATGTTTGAATTCCGTAGAGTTGGCCAATGCGGTCAGATTTTTCATAACGTCAAAGATTTTAGAGATATAGCTAGATTCTGAGCCACAAGCTTTAGATGTGTTTAGCCTAAGCACACGAAAGGTCATTTCAGGCTGAAGAAATTATATGACACGAGCCATTTAGAGAGGAATTTCTCATTGAGTTTGTTATATTTACTAGTTGATCTTTATCTGTTTTTACTAAAACCTTGTACAGCCCCTTTGATGCCATAGCTTCCCGCAGTTGTGCTATTGGCCCCTCGCTGGCCTTGCAGCAAGTTGTTCAACTGCAAGTCATTCAACTCCCTAAAAGTTCACTATAAAACGAGTTTCGTTCACCTTAAATGATGATGATAATGATTCATGAAAAACATACTCCTTTGAAAAATCTTTTCAGGACTAAAATGAAATGAAGAAAACGCTTGAAATCCCCTCGATCATCATTGAGGTATTTAGAGACCCATTGCTAACCGTGATCCTTCGTGGCGCCAAAGTCGACTTTCGTATTATCTAAAAGTCGTTTTTGGCCCAAATTCTCTTTGTCTTGCTTTTCATTCGGCGCACAAAGGATCATGGTTAGCAATGGGTCTTTAATTTTAGTCTAGGTCACTACAAGTACTAGTGGTGCCTTTTTGGCTCGGAATTTCTATATTAGCTTAAAAGGCATACGGTGATTGCTTGCTTATAGACTGTAGGCAGTTGTTATATTCTTTAATCATGAACCTGAATAGATCGTAATTAATAAAATGGCTTCTCGTTTCTTAAGGTACTCTAGCTGACATTAATGAAGACGGAGAGCCCATTTTCAAAATGCCCGGTACGCCGTTGTCTGCAAGCAAACCAAAGGTAAGATTCGTTTTCTTGCCATACCCTGCAATATTAAAGTAAGCCAGTAAGCATGGCAAAAATGACATCGATGAGGTCATATAATATCGGCAAAATCAAATCGGTCCTTCAAGATTGATTTTTTGATGATACCTTGATTCAAATCTAATCATAGAAAATTGAATAGAATTGATATTATTTCCATAGATCTTTCATAGGTGAAGCTCATGGATTGTAATTACTAGCTTGCTTCTAATAGCAAAGTAATTTACAAGAAAGCACAAACAAAATCTCTGGAATCAGTCATGCATTTTCTATGACAGCTACAATGTCTTTGACAGCTAATATTTTGGGCAAAATTTTATGATTGAGCCGATGTACTTACATAGTTTTAGTTCAGTGAAATTTAATAGCAAAATTGTTTCCTCTGCAACTGCACACCTTGAATATGAACAATTGATCACTGGTTCTTTTGTTTACTTCAAAGCTTCTAGATGAGACGGAAGAAGAAATCATCGCATCCAGAACGAGGTCCAAGATTTCTATGAAGGATCTTTCATTGGAGGCATTGACAGGTAATTTAATTATAAACAAGCTGGTTGGATAGGAATTTTTCAAGCTTCGAATTTAGGCCCTTAAGCTTGTAGAGGAACTGTTTGTTATTCGAGAGTTTTAATTTAAGGGAAGCTTATATTCAAGTAGGCGTTTGTTTCGATTCTTTTTGGGGACGTAATTCACAAGGCCTTTTTCCAAAGTGTCTAAGACTTAACACAACGAATTTGTTACCAAAATGACAAGGCAGCCCTGAGTTGACACAAGTGGACTACCAGGGGTCCAACAAAATGGTAACATATTTTATCAGTGCAATGCTTAAATTATCCAGAAGTAATAAACAATTCAGCATTAAAGTTTGACTCAAAGATCGATACCTCAGGTACCCTATTTATATCGATGAAGATCGATACCCTATTTGCTTATAAAATACGAAATTGACAACACTTTTAAAGCAGAGTTCTTTGTGGAAGGGCGTAGTTTAGGAGCTTGAAGACTTACGAGGCAGTTATCCGTTATTTTCTCTCTAGTTTTTTATAGCGTTTCCACCATTTCCAAAAATAATGTCGAAATTGTATCCTAACCTCTTAAAAGTGATGGCTCCATGTAAGGGAAATATTGCTTCTCATTTCAAACTTCCACTCAAAAAGTTGTTTAAAATGAGAAGCAATGCTGGACAGGAGCTCAGGCGCGAAAAACAGTTTGAAATTTATTTCAATAATTGCGGCATTCAGGCCAAGTTGTGAGGAGGTAAGAACAAAAGAAAAACTAAATTATCAGGCTTTTTTCGCAATCCCGTGGAGGAGAAAACAAGACAATGGGTAAGAATACAATTTGGACCATAACACAAGCCACAGCAACGGTGCATTATTGTCTGTGCTCCATGCTATAGAAGAACGTTCCTGCAACTTACAAATAACATTTTTTAATCAATTTTAGCATCTCTAGAACCACCAGACTACGATCCGACACTTTATGATTATCTGCAACCAGACGAACAGGATCATGATGACTTGGAATGGCAGAACTGGCTGAAAGGGTTGTTTACGCAAGGTATAGAAATTCTATTTACTATCTTCAAGGTCGTTTCGTAGCGTAACCAAAACAAATTTTTAGACAAAAGAAGGTTTGCCTTTGACTACAAGATTGAATAGTTTTAAGTCAGAAAAATGCTTTTGGCGATGGGTGATTCCCTCGAATTTTATTGTGATTGAATTGAGTTCTCGTGAAATGGAATTTGATTTATTTTTGGATCGACTGAAGATATTTCCAACCCAGCACAAAATGTTAAAATCTCCTATCAAAGGCATGCATGCACAGATAATTGCACGTAGAGCAACAACGGGAGAAATAAGAACGTAGAGAGTTAAGCAACGGTGATCAAATGCTTTGATTAGCAAAGCCTAACTTTCTAGACACCCATCACAAGACATTTAAGGGAATCCAAGATATTTACTTCACTTTGCCTCGTGGCTGTTAATTTCAAGGGTCAAAGGTTATGTGAAATATTATACCAGGTTTTCCAAAAAATGTGTAACTGGAAACGCTGTTGTACGAAACAACAGAACAGATTCAAACACAGTTTTGTAGCCAAACGACTAGCACCCATTGTTATTATTTTCTGTCATTTTCTTCATGTCACAAATGAGCGCAAAGAAAGATTTACTGAAACGAGCGTTGAAATCGAAGGGTTGCCATTTGTTGTTTGTCAGCAGCACCTATGACTCGAGAGGGACAGAGTGTCTTTAAATTTGAGTTGAAACCCTAAAATTACTCATTTTTGGGAACTTAATATGTCGCATTTTCCCATTGTCGCACTGCACATCGCCCAAAGCGCGGCGTTTATATTTTTATTATTTGATTTGATTTTAAATGCTTTAGGCACGGTGGCCACGTCAGTCAAGGACTGATTTAAAGTGGGCCGTGCATATACGTACAATAAATAATTACTAAAAAAGAAAGGCATATAAAATTATATAATCTTATTTACAAAATTTTCCGTATAACAAATTAGAGTAATGCTAACTATAGCACGAAAGAAAGAATCAGCATTCGCCGTTGGTATTGCCGATACTTTTCTTGAATATCTCATAAATTTTGGACTATTTGTCTTCAACAGAAAGATTGTTCCACAATTTTGCACCCTTATACGAGAAACATTTTTGGTCGAAAGCCGATTTTGCAATAGTTCTTATTAAATGATATAAGAAAGACGTTAGGGACGACTGCATTTTAGCGGACCAGCTTTATGTCATATCTCTCGGGAACGTGTTTGAACAAATACCCTACTAACCCCAACTAAACCCTATCTTACCCTAACTAACCCTAACTTACCCTAACCAACCCTAACCAACCCTACCTCACCCTAACTAATCCTAACTTACCCTAACTTTCCCTAAAAACCCCNATAAATTTTGGACTATTTGTCTTCAACAGAAAGATTGTTCCACAATTTTGCACCCTTATACGAGAAACATTTTTGGTCGAAAGCCGATTTTGCAATAGTTCTTATTAAATGATATAAGAAAGACGTTAGGGACGACTGCATTTTAGCGGACCAGCTTTATGTCATATCTCTCGGGAACGTGTTTGAACAAATACCCTACCAACCCCAACTAAACCCTATCTTACCCTATAACTTACCCTAACCAACCCTACCTCACCCTAACCAACCCTACCTCACCCTAACTAATCCTAACTTACCCTAACTTTCCCTAAAAACCCTTTTTCCAAAACCTAACCCTCGCCTAAACCCTTACCCCATGACACACAACTTGCCCACATTGAAAGCTGGTCCGCTAAAGTGCAGACTGGCCAAGACGTTATCTCAGACCTCGTTTATCTATGAAATTTCTTTCGCTGTTTATAGAAGACGTCGACGAGACAACAGAAGAGAACGATGAAGATTTTAATTTCATGGCTTTTGAAGAGGAACTTGACCAAGAAGAATTTCGATATGACAAAGGAGTCAAAGTTACACGTAAGTTCCACTAATTTCTGTTTATTGATTTTTAACATTTGTCATGTTCTGTTGCTTATTCTTTGTCCTTGCTGTTTCTACCAGTTAGGCCAAGACAGCATCTGCGCCAAATTTGTAAAAAGGCTAGTATAAATGGCTACAACATCTTCCTTTTGATTTAATTACTTGGAAGAAACATAATCTGCTTTGCTATAACTCTACGGTTGGACTTTCGTTAAATCTTGAATATTTTCAGAATTAGAGGGTAATTCTACTTTTTTAAGAATTCAAGAAAAGCTTTGAACAAAAATTAAAGCCATCGTAATTTCTATACTTTTGAGGAAACATGGTATAATTTTCAAGAAACCTTACCACATGAGTGTGTACAAGATTGTATCAAGCACAAGTCTTTCACTCTTCTGGTTTACGATTAGAAATTTGATGACGTCACATCCTAAAACGAGTTAAAATATAAAATACGCTGTAATTTCGAAAATATTCAAGATTTCAGAAAAATCTAACAGTAGAATTATATCAAAGTAGATTAAGTTTCTTTCAAGCCATTCAAGCAAGAGAAAAATGTAACAGCCATTCATACCATCTTTTTTAAAGAATTGAAGCCTCTGCAGGCAAGAAGTTAACGTATTTTGCAAGACTAACGTATTTTACTAAAAGATACAAAACCTGGCTACTAAATAGCTACAGCTAAGTTTTGAATTTCTCCCTTGAGCCATCCTTATCAAATACCCGATCAACCAAACTCCGAAATGACCATAATTATAGTAACAGAACGGTTTTTCTTTTTTTTTACTTTTTCTTTTATTTTACTTTTCGTTAGTGTTAGCGTTACAGAAAATAATTTTGTATTCATTAATGACTGAATGTTTAGCTTGATAGAGGCAACAGGCAGCTGGCCCGAAAGCTCATTAGAGTTATTTCTAGGTGTCCTAAGCTACTAATTTGTTATTAGATCGGTAGTAAAGTATAAAAGTTCGTATGTTAAATTGTGTTGATGTTTTTAACTACTGTAGATATGTTGTTTATTAGTTTAATAGCTTGAATTTTGATGAAAATGAGATGAAATGAAATGAAATGAGATGAAATGACTGTGATCTCTTGTTCACGGACGAAGTGCCAATGCCGTCTCCGAAACTTTTGAGATATTTGTTCGCTATGCTAGAAATTTGATGACATTTCTTACTTAATTTTTAGAGAAAGAACTACAAAACCTTCTTGACGGAATCCTAGATGATGTAAGTCTAAAAACGTTTTTATTAAAGTGCAATATTCCGGAGGCGTACAATTATTCATTTTTTGGATCCAAATTTATGAACTTCCAACAGTTGCTAGCTAAGATAATGAAATGTTTCTTTCTTTTCAAACATAGTGAAATGTTTCTTACATTGTATCAGATGACAAACAAATATAAAGAAAAGACATTTTGTCAATCCGTGAGGGACCAAAGCCATGTTTAGACTCTAATTACTTTAATCAATTTTGCAAAATTTAGTTTTCTTGATTGATGAAATTGATAGAGTCCATTCTTAATTTTAGTCGCTTTCTTAATTATCAAAGTTAGTTTTGCAAACGTTTCTACATTATCTTTTGAACTGAAAACCTCTTTAGGCTGAAAAACATCTAGAAAGACTGACTTATCTTCCAAAGATAACTTTAACGTACAGCACAGTTGTACGTATAAATTCTCAAAAAATGAATATGCTAAATGTGACCTTTTATTTTTTTCTAGTTTGGTGACACTGTCGAGGATCAAAGGTATGTAAAGTCTTTTCATATCAGGATGCAGGAGTAGATATTGTGCAAAATTCCCCAATATTCCATTAGGAAAAATTATATTCCTCAGAGCAATTTCAGGGAAGGATAAGCAATTCTTGAACTGCCCGCACAAACGTTTGACTGTCAGAAAATAGTTGGGGACGATTGTTGTGAAGAAGATGCAAATCAAGCATTGGGAAAAAATTAAAATTTTTGCAAAAGAATATTTACCCCTGGGCCTGTCAGGACAGGATACTTGTGAAGTATTTTGACAAAAGATGAATCTCAGGACCCGGGCCCGGAGATACACGGCTTGTGGATGTACGGGGGTCTGCCGCCCGGTTTTTAGACAGCCACCCTCTTCTAATTGGCAAAATTTGCCTTCGTACCCACTTTTATAATGAATATTGGCGGAAAACTACCCATTTTAAACAATTTTTTGCCGATTTCAGCCAAATTAACCCATGTCGAAGGAAAATCTGCTGAAAAATGATCCTTGTTTAGGGAATTTTGGGCCCAAAAACCCACCCATATGGGCGGCACATACCCGTACTCTCAACATGTTATCTACCCCCACCCCCGGGTCTCAGGATAGGCAAAGAACCATGCTGAAAAATTTAATTGAGTGACTAATTTGTTTTTTATTGATTTATTGGTTGTTTGTTTGACTTGATTGATTGATTGATTGATTAAGTGATTGATTCAGTGACTGATTGGTTGATTTAATTATTAGTTGTCGCCTAATCACCTTTTACGTTATCTTCTAGCGCCATCTTGCAGTATGTGATTCCACAATATTCAATTACATTTGCTCAAAAGCAACAATTGAACGCTCAACTACAGCAGGTAATTGAACGATGTTTTTTATACTTTTCCACAAGAATGTCGAATAATCGTAACATTAGAAGGATCCTAATTCTAAAATACAGTGAAACGGTAGGGGTTGGATTTAAGCCAAAAACTAACTTTGTGATGAATTAACCTGGTTTCAGACTTCAGGAAAATGTTGAAACTTTTATTAGGTCCTTCTCTTGCAGCTTATATTTCCAAGGGTGCCAGGAAACCTATTAATAAATGTTTATTTACCTTGTTTTGATTGTCGCTGTCTTCTTTGTTTTGTCTCTTCCTGCCTTGGTTGATGAGCAACCTTTCAATGTAAATGAAAATGTTGCTCACAAACCAAGGCAGGAAGAGACAAAACAAAGAAGACAACAACAATCAAAACAAGGTAAATAAACATTTATTAATTACATTATAGGTGTCCTGACACCCTTGATATTTCATGAGATTCTAGCTGATTTTCGTGGAGGTTTGACTAAAGTTTTAGTAAAGATCTGCAAACTTGAACTCCTTTTAAATTATAGGGTTTCATTCTTGAGGTTGCTCACTATACACCAAGAAGATCGATCTCTGAAAGATGCTATGGTTAATCAGTTGGGCCTCCAGAATGGAGTAATATTTGTAAATAAAAGCGAAGGCCTTGCATCAGCCTTGAATGCTGGACAGTTAGGTCTCACCTGACAAGATTCATCTCCTTGGCTGATGCAATATGTATATAGGACCTAATTTCCCCCCCGTGATTTTAAAATCCGTGAATGTCGGACTGAAAACTGATCAAACTTTGCAAATACAACCCCCTATATGTTCGTAATTTTAGACACCCTGTATATTTTCCTCCTTTCCTTTTTTTGACAACTTTTCACTTTATCTTTAGCACACGCAATTATTGGCACAAACTTATGTATTATGCTACAAAGAATCGTACTTAGAAACGGAGGCTAGCAACAGCAAAGTGCTTTTACAAGAACTTGCAAATTTCAGAAAGGCCGTTGATGAGGACGAAAATCTACGGGATAAGTCAGCTTATTGTTACTCTGGACTTGAAGAAGCTATAAGGTAATCATTAATAGCATAGCCTCCAAATCTTTAAAAAACATTGCACGGATGGGTAATGCATCTTTTGTTTGACTTTATGGCTTGAAAGGAACTTAAGGTAAGTTGCTATAATCCTATATGTAAACTCTCTAATATCTTGATTATTTTCAGAATTACAGCGGTTTTCTTTTTATTGAAAGAACTTGCGAAAAGTTTTGAAAAAAGTAAAATATTCGTAGATCCTAAATGGAAATATGAAAAACGGCACAATCTTCAAGAAAAATATAGTTTATGACGGTCTATAACATGGCTGCAAGCAAAAATCTGTAGCTTTTCTAGTTTACGATTTAGTAATTTGATGACGTCACATTCTCAAAACTGGCAAAAGCAAAGAAGACTCTGTGATTCTGAAAATAATCAAGATATCAGAGAGTTTACATATAGGACTATAGCAAAGGTCTTGAAGTTCCTTTCAAGCCATTAAATCAAACAGAAGATGCATTAACCATCCGTGCACTGTTTTTTAAAGATGCCAAAGATTTGGAGGCTATGCTATCATTAATCACGTAGTTTTATCATTAATCATTAATAACGTAGTTTTCTTCAAGAGTTTTCTGTCTATACAGAATTGATATTCCGGCTTCAAGTAGCCAGATTTCAAAATACACACAAATGAAAAGAAGAGCTTCTTCTATCAATGATCTGAAATCTGTTTTTTACTAAGCTGTATCACAACCTGTTCTAGAAACAAATTTCACCTAATGAAGAAATTCGTGGAGAGAATGGTCCTTTTGATACCAAAAGAACACGCTAATGCCGTGGTTGAGATCAATGAAATTTAATAGTCCGGACTTTTAACATACCAGATGTACACCGCTTTCAGGGTGCATAAAAGTATTTTGTGCTTGGAAACCAATTCAAAAGGAAAATGTGGCTGCTTAAAGAAAACAGAGTCGATGACTATTTACGCTATTGTTTAAATAATTGTGCCTGGGCACGCTATGCCTGTGTTCCATTAGATTATGCAGATATGTGGGGTGAGTGGCCGAGCGGCTTATACAGTTTCCGTTAGGTAACTGAAGTTAAGCTTGGTCGCGTGAAGTCAAAATCCGGATGGGTGACCTTCCAGATGCCTGACCAAGCAACAAAGGGACGTTAGACTAGGGGTCCCATGCCTGGATGCGGTATGCATAGTAGGCCTAAATTAGCTGTACTATAGCTAGAAATTATGCCAGCCTACTTAAAATAAAGTAATGAATGAACGAATGAATGAATGCAGGTCTGACTTCTTCTTAAAGGCTCATCTAGTAGTATTTTAGACATTTATTAAGTAAGATATATTCTCATATTGTCTAGCTTTGTTTATTTCAGGTTTGTTGACAACGTACACAATACTTCAGAACTAGAAGAAATCCTAGCGAGAGAAGAAGAAACAGCTCAGAGACCTAAAAAGATTAGCAAGAAGATACGTTCTCATTTTTGCGTTGACATGCCTCCACGCATTGGCCTGAAGATTTTATCAGAACCATATTTAGCAACCTTTCCAGAGTTGATTCCCGAGCAAGGAGCAATGGCGTTTGACAAACAGGTCGAGATGGAGAAAGAATTACGAATCAAGTTTAATAAAAGCGAGGATAATTTAATCGCACTTGGGATGTCTCAGTTTGGGAAGGATTTCGAGATGATCGCGAAGCACATGATGCCGATTGCCACTGTGAAGCAGATTGCCACAAGAGCACAGAATCTGGCTTCGAAACGTGAGGATTATTGGAATCCCGTGAAATTGTATTGGAAGACGAAACAATTGCCGGCTTTGAAAACTGCTGTTTGTGTCAACGTACCAAGAAGTAAGATTTGATTCTCTTCCTTAAGTGTAGATCCTAGAAAATCCAATGGGGTCCTTTGGCTAGTAATATGCAGTAAAGTATATTCATATATTACTTTTTTAAAGAAAAGTGACACTAATTTTCGTATGCAAAATGTTGCCTTAATATTTGGTTGCTTAATATATGTGACTCATTAACTATTTGCCATATGCTTATGTCGTGTAGGACTAGAACTTTCATATGAAATCGCTAATTATAGATTTCTGTGCTAAAAGTGTCATGTCTTGTGAAATACTATATTGCTCAAAATTAGATTTTCTTGCTGTAATATGATTGTCTTTTTCTTCACCTATTGAATTTATTTGGTCCTTGGCAGATATACACAGAAAGGAAATTTAATAATCAGTAACATAATCAAATTTTGGTAATTTTCCAAAAATTTCAAGTTTTTTTTACTCACCCGGTAACACATTTCTGTCTAGCCTGAAGCAGTTTACCTGTGATTGCTTGGACCAAACATTGATATGGTTTTGATCCTATTCTAGCCATCAGCACAAAGTCACTAAAGGAGAATTATCGCATGTTATCGTACACACATCGGTTACCATTATGGATTGATAAATTGTATGAGCATTTAGGGCGATTGGACGCTATCAGCTTAAAACAGCAGCAACAAGCCTTTGTTCCACAATATCCGGTTGTATTTCAATTTGCTGCAATCGCCCCAAAAGAGATGCCGGTACAAGAAAAAGTTGAGCTGAATATTCCAAAGAAAACACGAAGGCCGCGTAATCGGAAGGCAAAACGGGAGCAAAGTGTCAGTCCGGATACGGTTTATAATCTGGGTCAATATCCCAATCCGAGTCTGGTGCAGTTACAAAGTTTTGGTCAAAATCAGATCCTGGTCAAAAGCGTTGGTCAAACTCCGGTACAAACTCTTGGTCAAAAACCGGTACAAAGTCTTGGTCCAAATCTGGTTCAAGGTCTGAATCTTAAACCGCTCCACAGCCTGACTCAAGCTGCGAAACCGGTTATCAAACATGATCAACGTCCGTGTACAGTTCACAGTCGAGATGAAGTTCGAGATGAAAATCAGTTTCACAGTGTTGGTCATATTTCGGATCCAGTTCGCAGTGTAGAACCAAATCCATATGATATATCAAGTCCAACTTTACACGTGAGCCAGACAGAAATAACGAAAACAGACATCCAGACCACGGAGCTTCCTACAACTGAAAGCCCGACAACTGGCGTAGAGATGGTGCTGAATCCCAGGGTATGTATTCACTGCCAAGCCTGTAATAATTGTTTCCGAGGGCAATGCCAGAAAATATCAACTCAAAGCCGTCTGTAAAAAACCTAGCTTTCGAAGCTGCGCTTCTCAGAAAAATTAGAATGAAGTACTGTCTTGTTTCAAACAATTTAAGTAAAGCCATGTTTGACAGTTCTTTTTTTTATTTTAAAATTCTCTGCCGAGGGTACAAATTCAGTACATATACTGTGTTACAATTGGCCCTGCAAAAATCTAAGGTACAATATAATGTAAAATATCTAGATGAAAACGAAAGGAGATAGCAAATTAAATCCAATCAAGTCAAGTCATTGGCTCACACAGTTTATATTGTATTTTAATGATTCAATTATTTGCAATCACAGAAATGTCTTGATGACTTTGTGCCGATCTCCAATACATTTCATCTGCAAAATATCTGCAGACATTGTGTGCTCTGTTCTATTTTTATTGGTTTTCAGCACCCTTGTATTGCAAGATGTCCTGCAAATGGTAGGGGGGGGGGGGGGGTAGTGGGTGCAGAAGAGAGCCTTTTTTGTGACAGAGCCTGGCATATGAATTTTTGCGTGATGTTACTTTTTGAACTGTCCCTTGTATTCTGTAAAGTTTTGTTCACACTAGAGTAAAAACACGTGGGATAACGCATTTCCTAAACTCGTTTTAAACGTACTTTTAATGAGTTAGGCCTGGTTCAAACGTCGCATTTATCATGTGCCGAATTAAATAGGTTGAATTAAATACATGATAAATGCGACGTTTGAATCAAAATGGCACTGCAGATTTAATTAAATTCGACTCAATTTAAAAATGCGACTGAATCGGTCGCATAATTCGACTGAAATACGGCTTTGATTCAAACGTCGAATTTTTCATGTGCCGAATCAAATGCATAAATTATTTTAATTTATTTGGTGTCATTTTCTATTGTCCCCGATCTCCTTACTGCACACTAGGGACGAATTATGTGAACAATGCACTATTGTTGCGTATGCGTTAATCAAATCGTTTGTGTCTGAGTAATAAACGGTGGTCTCATGGGTCTGTTTATTTCCTTGTCTGATTTTATTTGTATTCAGAGAAGATAATAGCCAATTGATAGGTATTCCAAATCGAGGCGGTTTTCTGTTAAAGCGAGTCCGTTGAATTTAATTCGGCGCATGATATATTCGACGTTTGAATCAAAAATTTTGAAATCCGCATTTGGGTCGAATAAAATAGCTATTATATTCGGCACATGATAAATGCGACGTTTGAACCAGGCCTTATTGATTCTAAATGGAATCAAAATTTGTTTGATTCCAATTAAATGATGTCTTGGATGGCGACAAAATCTGGAACTTGAGGCAAACATTATTTCGACTCGTTTTTCCGTCGAATTTTGAATGCATTTCTAACGCATTTTTGTACTCTTGTGTGAACCAGGGAGCTATATGCTCCTATAGAGTCTCTAGCTCCCTGGTGTGAACCAAGGTTAACCGGAACCATGATTAATGATTATTGAGGTAAAACTTATTTTCTAATTTCTTATCTCATGTTTCACCTTGTATCTTACAGAAATCAATGCAAAGGATTCGAACCTGGCGTGTTCAGCAACCCTCTTTCATAGACGTCATTCCGAGGGTGACAAAGATATCACAGGGTGTGCAAACTTGCGAGACCACCTCACAGGGTGTCCAAACTGGTGAGGAAATTGTTGAAGTTCCATCGCCGACTAAACGACCTCATTCTGTATCTACTCAAACGCAGACTGAATCAGTTGATACTGAGGATGCAGGGGTACCAGAGACCAATGTTATGAGGAATACTTTGTCAACGACAACTCGGGAAACTGGGAGAGGAGAGTCAAGTATAATGACAAGTGCTGCTTCAACGACAACTGAGGACATAGGGCTAGCAGAGACAAGTGTAACTATACAAACTGATTTAATGAATGCTGCAAATACAGAGATAGCAAAGTCAAATGTCATGATGAATACTGCTTCAACGACAACTGAGAACACGGGGTTGATGAAATCAAATGTCATTGCTACTGAGTCAATGAGTATTGAGGACACAGGGTTACTAGAGTCAGATATGACAAATACTGAGTCAACAAATACCGAGGACCCAGTGGTAACAGACTTGGATGTCATGGTTCCTGAGGCATATAACAGTTCAGATGAAGGTTCATCGGCTTGCTCTATGGAAGCCCTTCACGGTGATGACACAGTAGATGAAGCAATGCGCCATGACACGCAGTGTGAAATGAATGATCCGTCCTCTCCAGAAGTGCCTTTTAATCCGGAGAAAATGACAACAGAAAGTCATACACCGGTTAAACTTAGTCCGCTTGTGGCAACGAATATTTCAAAATCGGAAGGGACTGTCGAAATACATGGATTACAAACTGCAGATTCTTTAATGTCGTTTACAAATTTTCTCTCGAAAACTACACATCATATTACTTCAACTGTAACTGCTTCTACCTCAGGGGCGAGCTCTTGCTCTTCGCCCATAAACGTCTCTACTTGCACTGTTAGTATATCTCCTTTTAAGGAAGCCTCGAGGGGTACTATGGAGGAATCTAAGCAGTTTAACGAAGAGCATTTTATGAGCACGACGAGTCCTACCAGTAACTTACAAGAACTTGAGCATTGCAGCAAAGAGGAAATCACGGAATCTGAAGAGTGCAGGAAAAAGCTTTTTACGGTTGCGTCAGCTGCTTCTACAAGCATTTCAACGCGAGCTGATTCGTGTATGGTTGACTTGCAACGAACGCAAGGAAGTGATTGCATTTCTATTGAAATGCCAGCCTTCTCTCAGTCTAATGATGCGTCAGCAATGATTTGTGTGGAGTCTAAAAAAGTATCTATCGATGTAGCACAAAGTAGCGAAGATTTCATGCCCACTTGTGACGCACAAACATTTATAAAAGCGACAGAGAGAAATCAAAGCAACATTATTAGAGTCGAAAACTCTGGTAGGAGGAAATCTGAATTAGAAACTGTAAAAAAAGCTGAAAGTTTTAGTCTACAAGACACGGATTTATCGACTGAAAAAGAGAATTCATTGCAATCAGATAACAGGGCTGGTTTTAACATTCCCCTAGAAAGCGATACATGTTCTTATCCTCAGAATGATAGCATGGTTGTAGCCAATCCGGACAATGAAAATTTCGCAAGCTCTGTTGTTAATGAGGAAGCGGGCACAACAACTCATCCTGAGGACCAAACTATGTCGAATCAAGGACGCGACATGGATCTCGATTTTCCTGGTGGCATTGAAAACGATTGTGAGTCTAAATATCCTGTTGAGAACGAGGTCAAGTCATATCCTCGTGATGATGACGAGGCAGTGGCTATGCCCCAACTTGATCTTGAATTAGAGCCCAGTCCTATTCGTAGTAACCCTGAATCTGGGAATTGCTCGTATGATGAAGACGGCTTCGAGGCCGAGGGCCTAGACCATGATAGTTATAATGAGGAGTTAGGGCCTAGGGGCCAAGAAGAGGCATGCGAAGCCGATCAGAATCTCAATGATAGTAACGTTTTAAAGGAGGTCAATGAAGGGAAAACTTCGAGAGAGGAAACTACGAGAAGAAATTCCGTCACTGAGGAAAATTTCGCTGTTGAGGATATTGATGATAAAGAGTCCAGAGAAGATGTTGAAAACGAGGATCCTAAAATTGGAAGAAAAGAGAGTCCCAAAGAAATGAGCACTGGACGGTCTGTTGCAAATCCGAGAAGGAAGAGCAAAGGCCGTAAATCAACGTTTAATTGGGAGGAAAAGGTAAGTTGCCTCATTGGTAAATTGTGATTTTTAGCTTTTTTTTCCTTTCTAGTTAAGGAAGAGAATTCATTTATTAGCGGCGATACAAAAGAGAAAATTTTCAGTTGAGCCCTCCTGGAAGGGCTAACACTCTTCATTTAAGCGCAAAATAGAGTCCAGCCCTCCTCGTAGTAGGGCAAGGCCTCCTCTTATAGACAGCACCTTAAGGTACGCATATGCGGACTTCACGTTGTAGACCCTGCACTAGAATAAATAAAAGACCCCTTCTGAATGCCTTTTGTGATAAAAGATTTGAGTCATTCGATCTTTATACAAGGTGTTTAAAAAAGTCAACCCCACCTTTTTTCGAGATTCTTCTGAAAATAATGATATTTGAATTAATTTGACGCATACCATCTGAAAACACAATCTTATCTTCTTTCCCATGATATCCAGCTTTGGCGTATTAATTGAATTATTTATCACTTAATTGACGTTTCGGTAAGTATGCTCTATTTTAGATGCAGGAAAGTGGTAGGGCATTTACATAGGCGAAAACTCATTTTTGTGAGAGCTTCTTTTATTTGTATTTTTCCTAGGACAAGCTCTGCTAGTCCTGAAATGTTTCCATAAAATCTGTTTTGTAACTTTTTGCGATAACAAAGGTCTTGATTTTACTCTTACAGCATGGTGCATCTGAAATAGGCCATACTTGCTAAAATATCAATTAAATGATAAATAATTCCATTGATGCATCCAAACAGCATGTCATTGGAAAGACGATAGATGTCTGTTTCATCATGGCCCATAAAGCGTTGATATATTTTCAAACATTAGTTATATTTTAAATAGAAGCAATGTTTATTTTTTAGCTCCAAGAGAAAGCTTCAAAGTTTGCTGACTTGTACTTTGAAAAAGTCAAGGTGAGATCAAATTCTTTACACGGCAGTTGCGATTAATTTTTTATCGTATTCCAAAGGTATGAGTTCAAAAGACGATTACAGAAAAGATGGCGACGAAGAGCATTTTCCCAGAACTTATCACGTTCCTAATTCGAATCAGTTATGATTCTATTAAGATTATACAATGGAATGGTAAGAAAATGTCCCTCCCCCTGCCGCCATCTTTATGTAATAAGTCTAATCGTCTATTAGATATGAACCAAGAGTTATTACCTGGAGTCCCTTGTTTCCCTGTGATCTTTGACTTGATATGTCGCTTCGGTCAACCTGTTGAGCAAGGTTTACCACAGAGATACAAGGGACTTAGGTAATTAAACTAATATGAACCGCTGGTTTGGACACAGTCAAAAGGCTACCGAAATGCGCTACTTTTTGACCCCATCTCGATGTGTGTCCTTTAAAAGGCTATTCACCAGATTTTGAGTTCTTGTCTCGACCATAGGCTGATTTAGCAGGCAATGAATGTCTGTAACAACTTGAAGCGACTACAAAAGTGCTGTTGCGAGTTTGTTTTGAAATCTTTGTCTGGGTCCCGGTGATGAGCTAAAACCATGGAAACTGATGAAACTTGCTAATGCATAGCCTGTGCGCAGACTAGCTGATGCACAAATAATCTCACTGAACTTTCTCAAATTTTGGTCCAGGAATTTGTGCTTGGCTAATTTGAAATTTATTTGTATTTTATATTCTTTTGATTCACCTGATGAGTTGCTCAGAAGGAAAGGAGTCGAAGCTTTTCAGTGCAAAACGAAAGATTCTCCTTGAAAGATGTTCTTGCTTCTAGCTTAAACTTTCTACTGTGTTTAATGTCACCATGGGATTACTGTCAAGTTTCTAAATGTAATAAAGTATTCTTTTTGACATCAGGAAACACTTACAGACAAGCCAACTTTGTATTGCGACTTCTTAAAAGTGATCGATGAATCTGGAAAACTTGGAATGAACAGAGTTGAGGTGACTTTTCATTTTCAAATTGATATGTCTACAGTTTGCTAGCATCTCAAGTCTTGCTTTTTTTACTATAATAATCCGTCGTTTGGTATATGACATTGCATTTTTGCATGCCTTTGAATAGGTCAAAGTTGATTCAAGTTACGGAAACAGCTTGTGGGCTTTTTATCGCCCTTTCCCGGATTTTTAAGGCCTTTCTTGGTTTATAGTAACTTTGAAGGGGAGAGAGAAAAAATAGAGAGTGAGGACTAATTGCATTTGACAACTTTGCGAATTTGTATGACATCATGAAAATCTAAATCCTAAGTTATAATTGCATTGATAGAATGAATCTAACCTATTGGAAAATCATAAAGTTGTGAAGTAAAAATCAATATTCAAAATTCTGACTTATATTTTGTTTTGTGTGTAAGGTAACAGAATCTAGCTACTTTGTAAACCTCTGCCATATAATGAGACTTTGTTGAAATAGGGATAATTTTTTAACCTTCGGCAATTGTTTCATTGCATTTAACCTATATTTCATATTTTTCATATTTCAATATTTACCTAAGGGAGGGTAGCCCTTCAACACAAGTGTTGATTTTCAAGGGGCCCTCCCATAAAATACATATACAATTAAAACTAAACTAAATTACAATAACCTAAATCTTAAAACTATTACAAAAACCATAATGCTAAAAACCTATTTACAAAATTCAAAATTCACAATTAAAATAAAGACAATCGATCATCATCCTATTTAGTTTGTTTGAAAGAACTTAGGGAGGATGCCTGATTTGACTCAGCTGAAAGGCTATTCCACAACTTACCTCAGACTATTCCACAACCTACATTCATAGAAAGCTAATTAGACATTCAATATTTCATTTCTTTGTTAAATTTATAAAATTTATTGAGTTTAAAGGGTCTGTTTCATCCAGCATGCCTTGCACGTGCCATCTCTTGGTTGGCCTTTGTTGTCGCCATTTTCATGGGCCATGAAAATGGCGACAACAAAGGCCAACTAACAGATGGCACGTGCAAGGCATGCTGGTTGAAACAGACCCTTTAAACTTAGCAGTGTGTTCGTCAAGCAGTGTTTAAGCAAGTGCATATTATTTTTTAGGTTTACTGGCAGCTATATCAGCTGCTGAAAGACTACCCGGATTTGGTGGAAATGTTTGTAGGTTTTCTTGACCCAGCTCAGGCACGGGAAGTGGGACAGGTTAGTAAGATCTCATTTGAACGTCCTCGAAATTAAAAAACAACTCACGGCATATAAAACTTTTCGATTTGTATTTTCAATGGTGAAATGGTCTTGCAGATAATGTGATACCTCAAATTGTAAGTTAGCATTTCAACTACCGGGTGCACCAAAAAGAACTTCACATGCTTGAAATTCGTTACACGGAGAATACTTGATAAAATGGAATGAATCAAAGTTTGGTTGAGAGCCGAAAGGAGTGAAATTCTAGAAATTCTATTCTAGAAAAATACGACAATACAGTAGAATAGTGGTGATACACAATACACAACGTTTTGCGCTTAGCTCTTCGTCAGAATCATCATCAGAATCATTCTGCGCTTGCTCCTTTATCTTACTTTCATACCTGATGTAGAATTAAGCTCTAAACATTGTTTATATGCACTATTCTACTGGGGGAGAGTGGGGCAAGTTGTCACACTCTGATTTTCAATAGACTGCTTTTATTGTTTTGATTATTGCTGATACATTTTTTTATTTTTATATTCCATTAAAAATTTTACAATACATATTACGGATTACACTACTTACAATCTACTTTACAATACTACAAAGACGATACCAACAAGGAGCAGAAAACTACGACTACCCAGCGGCCATTACAGAAAAAACGTAAAACAAATAAAAACAAAAAGAAACAAGAAACTACATACAAATAAACGCAATTACTACAAACGATTAAATACGTAAGTCTGTTTCACATTAGATGTCCAAGCCAAGTTAATGATAAAAGAAAAGTCACTGGTAAAGTCACTGAGGAAAGTCACTGATACATTTGAAAGAAGTACATCACAACCTCCCAGATAACATCATAGGCCAATTTTCGCTCTGTTTGTATTTGCATTCCATTTGTGACTGTGACAACTTACTCTTGTGACAACTAGCCCCACTCTCCCCTACATTGTCGTATTTTTAAAGAATCATACCCAGAAGAGGACCATAACTGAGGGAAACTTACTTCAAAAATGGCATACGACCTGTTAGGATTTGAAAATACTTAATTTATTGGATTCTGGAATTTTTCATAGGATTTTTCTAGATTACTTGTCAACAATCCTTAAAAAAGCTGCATAGGTTCCAAATCTTTAAAATGTTGGTGTAAATGGCCATTACATCTTTCTGTTGATTGAATGGCTTGAAAGAAACTTTGCCTACTTTGCTATAGTTCTACTGTTAGACTTTTAGAAATCTTGAATAGTTTTCGGAATTACAGCGTATTTTATATGTCAACTCATTTGAGGATGAGTTTTTTTCAGAATTTTCCTTGAATTCTTAAAAAAGAAGAACAACCTACTAGTGCTGACAATATTCAAGATTTCTGAAAAGTCCAACGGTAGAATTATAGCAAAGTAGCTAAAGTTTCTTTCAATTTATTCAATTCAGAGAAATAGATCATAGAATTTTACACCAACCTTTAGAAGATTTGGAACGTATGCTTACAAAGGCTACCTAGTTTTGCTCTTAATCGAAGAAGTTGGTAGAAACAAAAGCGTCCTGGTTTGTCCGCAGAAGCAGCATGAAGAAGTTGGATCATGCATTTTAAATGAATACATTTTTAATGGATCGGCAGGGCATCAGCGAATCAGCTGCTATTTTTGATTAATTAAACGGGAGATTTGATTTTTCATTTTGAATGAAATATTCTATAATTGTAAAGAGCAACTTTAAATAGAATTTTTGTTGAGTGTCATCTAATAACTTGTGTATGTTATTAGGTTGTCTATATTGCCTAAAGATATTGTCTATAATAAGGTTGAATAGTCTATCGTAAATGTCATAGGTTTTAATATCTATGTATGCATTCTGTTTCAGTTCAAAGCGTGGCTTGAATTCGACAAAGCAATCAATTTTCTGCTCAGTTGTGAAGTATGTAGCTTTTTTTTTTTATTTTATTCTATTTTTTTTTATCCATAAAAACATCTAAACAAAAACGTATTTACATTATTATGTACCATCCGCAACGGGAGAGGACTCAGGGTCATCTTGCTCCCATTGCGTATGGTACTTACAATTCAACAATATTTTTAATAGACAATGCAACAAAACACAATAACAATACAACAAAGTACAAGTCAACAATGATAACAATGAACAATACAACAAAAGGCAAATGGAAGATATTTAAAATTAAGCTAAGTTTTTAAAGGCAGCCTGTCTCGCGTCTGATTGGCTGCAACGGTCAATCGGTGCTCGAGTATGTAGCTTAAAAAATCCTCCTATTTGAAATAATCTTGTCAGCTTATTTTTGGACATTGTACGTTCGGTTTAATTCATCATCGTCGATGAAACAACGAACGAATAGATTTATAAAAGATAGAGTTAACAGATGATTCAATAATTGAACCGACCGATTAAATGTTAACTAATGAATCAATTAGCAAATTAACCAATAGGAGAGGTACCATATTTTGTTTTGTTTTGTTTGTTTTGTTCTATATTGCTACCTAGCATCCAAAGGTAGTTTTAGGACACTGAGAAGCTAAGCTTATCGAAGCAGTGTCCTGGTCCTTCCTCTCGATGTGACCACACCTCGCGATTCCTTTAGCCTGGAATTACAGAGAGTTGGCGACTCTCCTCACTCTACTTAGTAGGTTCGACAGGGCGGGGACTCGAACCACCAACCCTCAGGTTGGTAGTCAAGCGCGCTGCCATTGAGCCATCCCCGCTTATAAACGGTACCATATTTAATCAAGTCTTATTGAACATCGAAAGGTTGGTAATCACTGACTAATGTAGATTTTGACACTTTGTTGTGTTCATTACGTTATGAAGACTTAGAGTTATAATCAAAATAATCAGAGTGTAAAAATGCTTATTGCGACGTTGAATAACTTAGATAGAAAAGGCAATATCTTTTCTGCTTTGAATAGCTTTAATTGCAAAGAGATAATATTTTGAAGGATCCGAACACCACGAGTTTCCCCTGATAAAATTTCCTTTATACCGACAAAGAAACGCTCGTTGCGAGGTAGTTGCATTTTTATGAAAATTTTAGACTTTTTTTAATGTCTCGTTGAATTCCTACCCTGACCATCCCCCCCGGGACAACCCTTGGTATTTGCTCAAAAAATATCCCCCGCCCCCGGGCATTTGACAGTAAATTTTTCCCCGGCCCCCCGGGGCATTATACAACACCAGGAGCTTTGCATTATACAGTTACTGGGAATATGGCATATTTTCAGTGCCCAGCCCTCGGGCATTCGCCAGAAAAATTTGCCCCACCCCCGGGCATTTGTGCAAGCAATTTTTGCTGACCCGCAGGCTGCCCGGGGGAGGGGATGGTCAGGGTAGGAATTGAGCGAGACATAATAACATATGGTATATTTAGGAGTAAATGAGAGCCTTGTTGAAGCAAGCATATTTTAATGAATAGATGAATTTGTGAACGAGGGGATGAATGAATAAATGAAAGAATGGCTAGATTTAGGAGACTACGTGTATTAATGTTTCACTCTTTGTTTTTAGGCCTATCTCGTGAAAACAAAATACTACCATGAACTTCTGAGGAAAGCAATTGAGCTTAAAGAAACAGGAAAGGATTCTAGAAAGGTAACTTTCAGTTTTGATTTGCAAATTCCCCCTTTTCTGGTTGATTACTAGGATAACGAGATCGACAATCCCTTGTTTCATTCCAGATATTGGCATTTATCACCCGTAGTCAGATTTTCACAGGAGGCTCGGGAAATGTCTTTTCAAATGTCTGTTGCGCAGGTTCTTTCTAACCATAGCTAAGGAGTCTCTGTTTATAACCCTTGGTCTCACTTTTACTAGGAGACTCAGGATCTATTCGAATGTCTGTTTTTGCTACCATAACTAAGGAATCCCTGTACTATATGAAATTTTTCGCTTTTTGAAATCACTATACAAAAAAATGTTAGTTGTATTTATTTTTAGTTGTTTCTTTTTTCAGTTCATTGATACAATTCGTCCATTATTCCGTGGTAACGACGAACTTGTTGCCGAGCTGACAACAATGTTCCCTGATCTTCCTCCACCGCAAAGGTAATTTTCCTTACAATTTTGCTGCTTTCAAAATAGACCATGCCTAGGTCTCGTACTCTATCTGCAAGCTAATTTAAGACCATTTCAACTTTCCAGTCTTGCACCAGATGTGTCCCAAAAATGTCTCCCCGTTTGATGCAATATCGAAGGAAAATGAAAAAGAAGTTACTGCAGAAGTTTTATATTCTCATTCCTTTGCACGGTAGGACAGCAAACGGGGTGCTTTTTTAGGCTAACGGGTATGTATCTTAACACCTTTCTTTCCTTTTCTCCTGGATTTACGATTTCATTATTGCTTTTCAGACGCGACGATGATTTCGAAATAATACAATACAGACCGGAAATGAATGGATTTGATCACGTGGATGACTTCGAAGAGGTCAAATTGCTGCCCAGTGACTACATTGTAAATGAAGAACCACAAATGAAAAAGAAAACTATTCTTGATGATTTTGCCGCTTGGTTGCAAAAGCCTGCGTTGAAGGTAGTTGATGCTAGGACTGAATTAACAGAAATTAAGAAAAATGACACGGTTTCATGTTTGAATAAAAATGACTCTAAACGAGGGAAAATATCAGAAGATGTTTCACCAACAACAGTGCTGGGTAGGCCTAATGTTTACATTGGTGAAAGCACAAGTGATGGAAAAAGTCAATGGGATGTGGATGATTTTACGTGCTCAACTATGAGTGTACCAGTGCACGATCCCGGTTTTAGTAGCGTATGTGGAGCATCGAACATTGGTAGCAGTATTATAACTAATTCTTCGAACCTTAAATTTACGGAATCTCATCAGAGTTTGATTGACACTGGCGAAATATCAGCGACTGTTAGACATCAAATTGGAGGTAGGCCGCAACTGCGTGCCAGTAGAAGTGATTCGAGGCTGCTTGATGAAAACGAGGCTGATGATATAGTTCCTGCAAATGAAAAATGCGAGACGTTTGTACCTTGTAGAAGCGGTAGTCCACAAGTCATAACGGATGATGGTGTTACTAGTGACTTAGATACCAAATCACCTGAATTCAATCCACCTTTGAAAAGGACTTCAAGGAAGGGTGTGAGTAGACTGCGTATAAAGTCTGACTCGTCTGCCTTGAGAAGGAATGAGAAAATGAACATAGATACAAATGAACAGTGCGAAGAGTCTAATATTCCTGTTGCCGACAGGCAACGAGACGTGCTTGGTGCTAGCTCTTTTTCGCGAAACGACCGTACGCCGGAACAGGCAATGATTGTCAGCGACAACAAACGGGAGACTATTCGCGAGACTATACACTGTCAAATCAGTCCTTTATGTGCATCAAAAACATTCGATACAGCACACTCTAACTTCTTATCTCCACTTCAACGCAAAATGAACTCATCAACTTTTAATAAACTTGGAAGCCCACTTGGAACAAAATTAACGACTTTCAGACTCAATGTATCGAATCCCGAGCAAAGTTCAGGTTTTCAAAAAATAGGTCTTAACGAAATGGACGTTCAAAATAATGTAACTGAAGGGAGAAAATCAACCAATGATATTAATCAAGTGCATTCACGTGATCGTCATATGGTTTCACCGGATAGCCACATGATACAAACTGAAGGTCACGTGAATCTACCAAACGTTCACATGAATCAAACCAGTAATCACATGGTTCGAGCTGATCGTCAAACTGTTGAGCCTGTTGATTTCATTCTTGGACCAAACAGTCACATAATTCGAACTGAAAGTCACATGATTCAACCGAATGATCACATGAATAAAGCTAGTGGCCACATGATTCGAACTGCTAGTAAAACTATTCAACCTGATGATCACATGATCAATCCAAATAATCAACTTATTCGACCCGATACTCCTGTGTTTCAAACTGATTCAGACAAGTCTGACAGCCACGATGTCTCATCCGACAGTCATGTGGTCGGTCACGATAGTGGTCCATCTTCTGTCGGATCATCTTTTGCTGGCACAGACGACACTGACTGTAGTGACGACTCTGGCGACTCTGGTGATGAGGAAGTGTTAATGTCAGATGCGACTTCGCGGACGACTTTGAGAAGAGAAGACGGCTCGTCAGCTGCCGTGTCGGCCGGAGATGTATTATATGATGAAAGTGGAAGAGTTGTTGCGAAGTGGGGCAGGTTAGCAAATTTTGTATCACTTTTATAGCATCAGATATCTGAGGACAGGTAACTACTTATATTTGCAACCACCTCAAGCGAAAGCTTTTATCTTAACCTTCTTCAAGTATCGTCTCCAAGGTTCAACTAAAGTCTCTCTCAAATTAGATATCACTTCAAAACGTCCGCGAATAGCAACACTTGAAGTGTTTTGCATGAGAAATTTTGCGTTATCGCAAAAATCTCACGTGACATCTAACTTGAGATCGACTTTAAAATTTCATCTGAAGGAGCAGAATCATTTTCGGAAACAGTTACTGTACTTTTTGGCAAAAACGAACGTTTGTTTGACTAAACAGACATATTTGTGGTTTCCGTCCAGAAAATGTTTGATGGAAGTTTACATGATGACGACCACAATAGACAATAACGCTAAAGATGGCGGCTCCAAAGACTCTGTTGTGTTTTGCTGCAAAGCATGCTGGTAAAAAGCTCCCTGACGACCACCCAACGACATACAAATTTTGGTCTTGCCGTTTCGACTAGCTAGCTTGAATTCGAATCGGCCTGGAATTCGAATGTAACATGGCTCGAAAGGAAGCCNAAATTTCATCTGAAGGAGCAGAATCATTTTCGGAAACAGTTACTGTACTTTTTGGCAAAAACGAACGTTTGTTTGACTAAACAGACATATTTGTGGTTTCCGTCCAGAAAATGTTTGATGGAAGTTTACATGATGACGACCACAATAGACAATAACGCTAAAGATGGCGGCTCCAAAGACTCTGTTGTGTTTTGCTGCAAAGCATGCTGGTAAAAAGCTCCCTGACGACCACCCAACGACATACAAATTTTGGTCTTGCCGTTTCGACTAGCTAGCTTGAATTCGAATCGGCCTGGAATTCGAATGTAACATGGCTCGAAAGGAAGCCTTTCCAAATCAGGAAAAGTAAAGTTTTGATTCGAATTGAAGTTTTAATTATATATTCGCGTTCGAATTTAAACATTTTTCTGAAATTGATTACTTTTTCTGAAATTTACCACAGCTAGCTAGTCGAAACAGCAGACCAGGATTTTTCTATGTCGTTAGGTGGTCGTCAGGGAGCTTTTTACCAGCATGCTCTGCGCGGCCGCCATCTTTAGCATCTTTAGTCTATTGAAACGACTTTTTTTACCTTATTAGGTGACCTGGAGAACATGCGGTTTTTGGAAAATCATCAAAATTTGACTTCTCGACTAATTGATTAAAATGTCTTTTCTGTTCATTAGGCCAATAAACAAATTAGTTTTTCAACGATAAAACAAATTTCTTTGAAAGAAAGCTTATGAAATTATATCGCAAACATCATTTTGAGCTATGTTCTGACACAAGATTTGTAATTCAATCAAGAAAAACTTCATTTTTTCAATTTTATGGTGACATGCGATTCGCACATGATGAGTTAGCTTCCTACATGACCTAGAGTCCAAATCTCCTTTCCGGGGCATGTCTCAAAAATCAATGTTGGAAAAAATACTCTGGCTTCCTGCAAATCTTTGTCAATGTTTAAACATTTATTGCCTATGTCGCTTGTGTGGATCTGGCAGTAGTTGCCTCTTTTCCCTGCTCATTTGACTCCAGTTCACTGACATTCCTTTTCACTGCTTCTGTTACAAACTCCTTTCCCTTTCCTTCCCTCTCCCACTCCCTTCTTCCCCGTTTTATCCTAGAAATACAACATTTTCATTTCCTTCTGAAATGGAACCTTCCTGTGAGATTTTTTCGCGACATCGCGCATGTTTTCCAGCACTGCCAAAAATTGTGAAGTTGCAGTTTCGGTTTTTAGAGCCAATCGCTGGGATCGCAAAAGTTGCTAAACGCTAATCGAGTCTGCGACCCCTTGTCGTGACGCTCAAGAGGTGCTGGTGGGGCTCCAACCCTGTCCGCCTGACTGTTATGGCTGCAAAGTAAGTGGATTACAACACGATGCCACAGCACCTTCAATTGTGTACCCTTTATGTCTGAAAATTGCAAAATACTGGCGAAAATTTTATTTATCAGATATTTTATTGAAGCTGCATAAAATTGCCGTAAAGTCGGCTGGAAACTGACCGAGTTATGTTCTTCTTGAGTTCAAATTTGCCTCATTACTGAAATCAGCGTAATTCTGAATTGTTTCACATTACTCCCAGTTGAAATATTCTTACAGTCGCAAAGCTGTAAAATCAGCTGTATAAGCATTGTTCTGTAAATTATGGCCCTATTATGTTTATATACTCATCCTCCTATTCTTTTTCTCGTGAAGGGACGATGATCGAGTCATTCTGACGTCATGCCGGCAAAATGGGGCGACTGATTCAACGTTCGAGGAAATAGCAGATCAGCTACCTGGAAGAACGAAAACAGAGGTATCTATCTTTATCTCTTCATGCAGGGTTCAGATTTTTTACAAGGTTTTAAAATGAAGAACCTGAGTTAAAGTGAAGAACCTGAGTTTTCTTATAGAGGTGCAAAACTGTGGAATAGCGTCTCAGCCGAGTCTAAGCAGGCATCCTCCCTGCATAGTTTCAAGAAAACTATTTAGAGATGAGGATTCTTTTCTTTTCCTTTTTTTAATGTAAATTATGAACATTATTGGATATAGGTTTTAAATATTGTAAATACTTAGGGTTTTATAGTTTGATTTAATTAATAGTTTCTTCATTTCTTTCTTTAGATTGTAATTAGATGTTTTTATCGGAGGGCCCCTTGAAAACCAGCTTTTGCTGAAGGGCAACCCTCCTTAAAAGAATTAAATATGAAATATGAAAAGATGAGTTTAAAATAGCGTAGTGTTTTCGATAATCCGACATTTGGTCAAATAAAGCAAAGCTAAAAGAAACAATGGCGTGTATATGATTTCCCCTGTCCTATATATAGACTGCGCCACTTGGCACAGGTCATTCATTTTAATTACCCATATAAACTAATTTTGAACTCAACTGGGTGGTTAGAAAAATAACCCATTTTGTACGAATGGCAGGACTAGAGCAAGCTGAGGCCAGAAAGAAAAATATGAGCAGTTGAAAGGACGAAAGAGGGATTTGAACCAGAAAAAGGTTTTGAAGGATTTTGGGATGAAGCATTCTTATAAAATGACTTGTAAATGATACGACCGATTTTGACATACAAAATTTCCTTATCTGAGATGATATGTTAGCTACACAGATATTTTCTGTTTATTGGAATCTGATAAATGGTTTGAGATCTACAAGGTGTCTCAAAAAAGTGTTCGACGTTTGATTAAATATCGAACAATAGCGATAAAATGAACAGGCTCCATGTTAAGATACCCCTATTCCTAAGATCTTAAGTTGATTTTAGACACAAGAATCTTGCAAATTCGCTGAAAATTCACTGAGTTATGAGCTTTTAAAGATCAAGTTTGTGCGAAAGCGGTAACCAGAGACCCCAAAGCGACCTGATATGCAAAAAAGCTCCAAAATCGAGGTAAATGAAGGTTATCCAATGAAATACCTCCAGTTAATATCAGAGCAAACCAAATAGGATTTCGAAAGTAATTTAATTCTTGTAACCATTGTCAAAATTCGCTTTTTCGATCTTTTCTCAACAGAATTCCTCAAACCATCTNCAGGACTAGAGCAAGCTGAGGCCAGAAAGAAAAATATGAGCAGTTGAAAGGACGAAAGAGGGATTTGAACCAGAAAAAGGTTTTGAAGGATTTTGGGATGAAGCATTCTTATAAAATGACTTGTAAATGATACGACCGATTTTGACATACAAAATTTCCTTATCTGAGATGATATGTTAGCTACACAGATATTTTCTGTTTATTGGAATCTGATAAATGGTTTGAGATCTACAAGGTGTCTCAAAAAAGTGTTCGACGTTTGATTAAATATCGAACAATAGCGATAAAATGAACAGGCTCCATGTTAAGATACCCCTATTCCTAAGATCTTAAGTTGATTTTAGACACAAGAATCTTGCAAATTCGCTGAAAAGTCACTGGGTTATGAGCTTTTAAAGATCAAGTTTGTGCGAAAGCGGTAACCAGAGACCCCAAAGCGACCTGATATGCAAAAAAGCTCCAAAATCGAGGTAAATGAAGGTTATCCAATGAAATACCTCCAGTTAATATCAGAGCAAACCAAATAGGATTTCGAAAGTAATTTAATTCTTGTAACCATTGTCAAAATTCGCTTTTTCGATCTTTTCTCAACAGAATTCCTCAAACCATCTACACGCTTGAATTAATGTTCGAGAGAGTTTGGTTATCGAACGTCCTTTCCAAATCCCATTTGGTTTGCCCTGAAATAAACTAGAAACAAAACAAACGACAGCGCCATGCTTCAGTCATTACAAATGCTATGGAGGAGCCTCTGGTTTCAGCTTTCGCACAAACTTGAACTTCAAGAGCTTGTAGCTCCGTGAATAATTGGCGGATTTGCAAGATTCTGGTGTCTAAAATTAATTTTAGATCTTAGGGAAGGATTGTCTTTCCATGGAGGCCGTTCATTTTATCGTTATTTTTTAATATTTAATCAAACGTCGAACAAATTTTTTGAGACACCCTGTACAGGCTTTCAAACGTCTAAGCATTTTTCTGACGCACCCGGTAGTTTTCTTCTGAATTTTGAAAAGACGACGTCCAAATGAAAGACGACCTTATTCTGCCAATAATCCGAAACTTGATTACATCTACGTCTAGATTTTAAAGGGTTTGCTTAAACTGTGAATCCAAATCTTCTGAAAAGGTTCACAGTTCTATAAAATAAAATAAAACACGACGATAACAGAGGCTGGAAACTTGACCTTCAGATTTAATCCTTTCTAGAATTTTGTTTTAATAAGTTAAAAATTAATTATTGACAAATCGTTCAATATTATTTAGAAATAAATGAAAAAGAAGTTTTAGGAATTCATTAATTTAGCGAAAGAGCGAAATTGGGTTTTGTATTTTTCATATGTAGAACTACGATTATCCATCGAACTGTTATTACCATGATTTATGATTTTATTCTTTATTATTTAGAACCAGATGAAAAAAGAGAATTAAAATATTTGTTAATCTCTCTGGAGAGCTGAATCAGTCATTATAAATTATGAAATTAGTCAGCTTAATTTTGGAGAAGATTAAAATGCCTGCAGCTGGTTGAATTCACAAACACTCTGAACTTTTTTATCCTCGTAATAAGCAAAATAATTATCCTTTTATTAACTTTTTGTTTGCATAACTTTAGATAAAATTTTCTTAATTTCCATCCGAGGGCCGTGCAACTAAACTGCATGGCGTTACATGGCATAGCATACTGTGAAGGATTGTATATATATACACCCCTGTCTAAGTGCCGGCGGTGAGAGGTCAGATATTTGCCAGGGTCATGTTAATCGAAACAAAATAGTCACGTTTTTGCCGTTGAGCTCTAATGTCGTACCGAGGACAGGATAATTTTGGTGGAAAACTATATCCGTATGGAAATAATTTCTCAAATATTTCCCACAAGTTTTCACAATTTGCAGTCGATGTTTCACTTGTGATGCTTTTTGTACCGGGGAGATCCACATCTTGTCCGGGGACAGATTGTGCTCCGTCTTTTCACTGGGGAAATCACCGGCGTAGAAGGTGCCGGAGGCAATTNCCAGGGTCATGTTAATCGAAACAAAATAGTCACGTTTTTGCCGTTGAGCTCTAATGTCGTACCGAGGACAGGATAATTTTGGTGGAAAACTATATCCGTATGGAAATAATTTCTCAAATATTTCCCACAAGTTTTCACAATTTGCAGTCGATGTTTCACTTGTGATGCTTTTTGTACCGGGGAGATCCACATCTTGTCCGGGGACAGATTGTGCTCCGTCTTTTCACTGGGGAAATCACCGGCGTAGAATGTGCCGGAGGCAATTAGGCGAGTGTGTATATATCATAAAATGTTCGAGGGACCTCAGAGAAATGGCGATTCCTGGATCATTGTAGAGTTTTCAACATAAAAATATATTTCATTTCATTTTAACTTTTTTATCCATGATAATCCACTCAATATTTAGATACTGTTTTACAGGGATCCATGCTAAAATAATAATTTGATAATAACTAAATATATAATATAGACCAATTTACAATAGTCATCGATTAAAAAAGAAAGAAAAGCGAGTTGAGTCATAATCGGGCTTTAAATTTACTTCGAAAGGTTTAGAGGGAGGATGACGCTTTGACACCACTATCTAGGGCATTCCAGAGCTTGGCCTCTCTGTGAGCAAAAGATTTCTGACCAGTTGAAGTTTTCAGTAGAGGTAACCTAAGGCTTGTTTTCGAGTTCCTCATCTGACGGTCAGTAGCTTCAGATACCTTTTGAAAGATGCTTCCCAAGTAATCTAATTGTTTTACTTTTTAGGTAAAAGCGAGGTTTCTAAAGTTGATGGAACTGTTGTCTGCAGCCAAGAAGAAGTAAGCAACATGATGGATGCTAACTCTATCAATCAGATCATACAGTAATCTTCATCGTTGAATTATCTGTTATTTCCTTCTTGAAGATTCCAAAATCCCAAAACTCATGCCTTTAAGGTGAGACAAAAAAATGTTAGCATAGGTTCCAAATCTTTAAAAAGGTTGGTGTAAAATTCTGTGACCTATTTCTTTTACTTGAATGGCTTGAAAGGAACTTTAGCTACTTTTCTATACTTCTACTGTTGGGCTTTTCAGAAATCTTCAATATTGTCAGAATTAGATTTTTGAAGAATTCAAGAAAGATTAAAAAAACCCTTGAAACCATCATAATTTCTAAACTTTTGAGGAAACATGGAATAATGTTCAAAAAACCATAGTGTATGAATGTCTACAATATGGTATCAAGCACAAGTCTTTCACTCTTCTGGTTTACAATTTATAAATTTGATGACGTCACATCCTCGAAAGAGTTGAAATACAAAACATGCTTTAATTTTGAAAAATATTCAAGATTTCTGAAGATTCCAATAGTAGAATTATAGCAATGTAGCTAAAGTCTTTCAAGCCATTCAGTTCAAAGAAATTGGTCATAGAATTAAAAAAACCTTTTGAACGATTTGGATCCTTAAGTTTCGGGCAATGCAGAAAATAGAATTGCAAGATTTGATAGTACGGTAGATGTTTCTAAGCAGAGCGAGAAAATGTAACGGTAACCTCTTGTCCTTGAGGACTGGCGGAAAACGAGCTGAGCACGATACCTGCTAGGCCTTTTCATATTTTTCAGCATGAAATCACGGGCTTTAGGAACTCTGAATTAAAAATTAGATCTTCCGATTATACATTGAGTATTTTCTTCTTTTTTATTTCAATCGTGATACATCGAGGGCGAAGCGTGTGACGCGACAGAGATCCATTATGCCACTTCCGTTTGAGTGGCATAATGGCTCTAGGTCACGTCACTCTGCCATGCGCTTCGCCCTCGATGTATCACGATTGAAATAAAAAAGAAGAAAATACTCAATGTATCATCGGAAGATCTAATTTTTAATTCAGAGTTTCCTAAAACCCGTGATGAAATCTGCAAATTTCCTTGCCCCTATCCTTTCTTCGTCATCTCAGACAAGATTACAGGGGATTTGTATTCGATACAGAAATTTCAAACTACCTTTGATTATAATTGTGTGCATGCGAAAATTCGGCAGATTTCTACAAAATAGAGAAATATTTCATTCAATGTAGAGTCTTTTGCAGAATATATAAAAGGCCTATTTTGTATTGTGGAAAAGTATTTGTTATCTCTAAGAAAACTGTTGAATCGGTTGAACCGTGCCAACAGTTTCTGTCTTTTTCCGCCTCTTTTCTTTCTCGTTCTGCCCCTGCTGTTTCGCCATGCTATACAAGCTCCCATTCTTGTATCATTTTCTTTCAATTCTGTACTTTCACTTAAACTTGGTTAAAGGCAGTCTGTCACGCATCTGATTGGCTGCAGTAAAGTCAGAGCTCAACACAACGAATGTCTTTGAGAATCTGTGCATTGGGAACAAAGGAGGGATGATCTGTACCACTTTCTACGGCCGTAGAGAGTGATTAGGATCAGCAGCCATTCAGTTCTCATATTATTTGTATTGTCCTGATCACCCAATCAGATGCGTGACAGACTGCCTTTAATACTAGAGCAAAAACGCGTTAGAATTAGGATAACTCATTTTGTAAACTCATTCTAAACGCATTTTTAGTGGGTTATCACCTCCAGCTGGAAACACAACTTCTTGATTACATCCAAATGCGTTAGGAAATCTTTAAGGGCGCTGACAAAATTTCAAGTTGTGGCGAAAATTGCTTCTACCTTTTTTCTGTCGCGTTTCTAATCCTTTTTCCGACGCGTGTTTGCTTTAGTCTGAACCAAGCTTTACAGCAGAATGTTTATCAATATCATTTCTCATTTTGCGTTTACATCCAAATGCGTTAGGAAATCTTTAAAGGCGCTGACAAAATTTCAAATCTTGGCAAAAATTGCTTCTACCTTTTTTCTGTCGCGTTTCTAATCCTTTTTCCGACGCGTGTTTGCTTTAGTCTGAACCAAGCTTTACAGTAGAATGTTTATCAATATCATTTTTCATTTTGCGTTTACGTACGATGCTAGGATAAAAAAACTTGCATATTAGTGACGTTTCTGTTTTTCGTATTATTTACCACAATAAAATTCACGCATCTGCACANCTTGCAAATTCGCTGAAAATTCACTGAGTTATGAGCTTTTAAAGATCAAGTTTGTGCGAAAGCGGTAACCAGAGACCCCAAAGCGACCTGATGTGCAAAAAAGCTCCAAAATCGAGGTAAATGAAGGTTATCCAATGACATACCTCCAGTTAATATCAGAGCAAATCAAATAGGATTTCGAAAGTAATTTAATTCTTGTAACCATTGTCAAAATTCGCTTTTTCAATCTTTTCTCAACAGAATTCCTCAAACCATCTATACGCTTGAATTAATGTTCGAGAGAGTTTGGTTATCGAAAATCCTTTCCAAATCCCATTTGGTTTGCCCTGAAATAAACTAGAAACAAAACAAACGACAGCGCCATGCTTCAGTCATTACAAATGCTATGGAGGAGCCTCTGGTTTCAGCTTTCGCACAAACTTGAACTTCAAGAGCTTGTAGCTCCGTGAATAATCGGCGGATTTGCAAGATTCTGGTGTCTAAAATTAATTTAAGATCTTAGGGAAGGATCTTCTTTCCATGGAGACCGTTCATTTTATCGTTATTTCCTTATATTTAATCAAACGTCGAACAAATTTTTTGAGACACCCTGTACAGGCTTTCAAACGTCTGAACATTTTTCTGACGCACCCGGTAGTTTTCTTCTGAATTTTGAAAATACGACGTCCAAATGAAAAAACGACCTTATTCTGCCAATAATCCGAAACTTGATTACATCTACGTCTAGTCTTTAAAGGGTTTGCTTAAACTGTGGATGCAAATCTTCTGAAAAGGTTCACAGTTCTATTTATAAAAACAACACGACGATAACAGAGGATGAAAACTTGACCTTCAGATTTAATCCTTTCCAGAATTTTGTTTTAATAAGTTAAAGGCAGTCTGTCACGCATCTGATTGGGTGATCAGGACAATACAAAGAATAGGAGAACTGAATGGCTGCTGATCCTAATCACTTTCTACGGCCGTAGAAAGTGATACAGATCAGCCCTCCTTTGTTCCCAATGCACAGATTCACAAAGATATTCGTTGTGTTGAGCTCTGACTTTACTTCAGCCAATCAGACGCGTGACAGACTGCCTTTAAAAATTCATTATTGACAAGTCGTTCAATATTATTTAGAAATAAATGAAAAAGAAGTTCTAGGAATTCATTAATTTAGCGAAAGAGCGAAATTGGGTTTTGTATTTTTCATATATAGAACTACGATTATCCATCGAACTGTACCATGATTTATGATTTTATTCTTTATTATTTAGAACCAGATGAAAAAAGAGAATTAAAATATTTGTTAATCTCTCTGGAGAGCTGAATCAGTCATTATAAATTATGAAATTAGTCAGCTTAATTTTGGAGAAGATTAAAAGGCCTGCAGCTGGTTGAATTCACAAACACTCTGAACTTTTTTATCCTCGTAATAAGCAAAATAATTATCCTTTTATTAACTTTTTGTTTGCATAACTTTAGATAAAATTTTCTTAATTTCCATCGGAGGGCCGTGCAACTAAACTGCATGGCGTTACATGGCATAGCATACTGTGAAGGATTGTATATATACACCCCTGTCTAAGTGCCGGCGGTGAGAGGTCAGATATTTGCCAGGGTCATGTTAATCGAAAAAAATAGTCACGTTTTTGCCGTGGAGCTCTAATGTCGTACCGAGGACAGCATAATTTTTGGTGGAAAACTATATCTGTATGGATATAATTCCTCAAATTTTTCCCACAAGTTTTCACAGTTTGCAGTCGATGTTTCACTTGTGATGCGTTTTGTACCGGGGAGATCCACATCTTGTCCGGGGACAGATTGTGCTCCGTCTTTTCACTGGGGAAATCACCGGCGTAGAATGTGCCGGAGGCAATTAGGCGAGTATGTATATATCATAAAATGTTCGAGGGACCTCAGAGAAATGGCGATTCCTGGATCATTGCAGAGTTTTCAACATAAAAATATATTTCATTTCATTTCATTTTAACTTTTTTATCCATGATAATCCACTCAATATTTAGATACTGTTTTACAGGGATCCATGCTAAAATAATAATTTGATAATAACGAAATATATAATATAGACCAATTTACAATAGTCATCGATTAAAAAAGAAAGAAAACGAGTTGAGTCATAATCGGGCTTTAAATTTACTTCGAAAGGTTTAGAGGGAGGATGACGCTTTGACACCACTATCTAGGGCATTCCAGAGCTTGGCCTCTCTGTGAGCAAAAGATTTCTGACCAGTTGAAGTTTTCAGTAGAGGTAACCTAAGGCTTGTTTTCGAGTTCCTCAGCTGAAGGTCAGTAGCTTCAGATACCTTTTGAAAGATGCTTCCCAAGTAATCTAATTGTTTTACTTTTTAGGTAGAAGAGAGGTTTCTAAAGTTGATGGAACTTTTGTCTGCAGCCCAGAAGAAGTAAACAATATGATGGATGCTAACTCTATCAATGAGATCATACAGTCATCTTCATCGTTGAATAATTTGTTCTTTCCTTTGTGAAGATTCCAAAATCCCAAAGCTTCTCATAACTCGTGCCTTTAAGGTGAGACAAAAAAAATGTTAGCATAGGTTCCAAATCTTTAAAAAGGTTGGTGTAAAGTTCTATAATCTATTTCTTTGAATTGAATGGCTTGAAAGAAACTTTGGTTGCTTTGCTATAATTCTACTGTTGGACTTTTCAGAAATCTTCAATATTTTCAGAATTAAAGGGTTTTTCTTCCTTTATAAGAAGTCAAGAAAATTTTGAACAAACCCTAAAACCATCATAATTTCTAAACGTTTTAAGGAAAGATGAAAGAATTTCAAGAAAGCCATTGTTTATGAATGTCTACAATATGGTATCATGGTATCAAGCAAAAGCCTTTCACTCTTCTGGTTTACGATTTAGAAATTTGATGACGTCACATCCTCAAAAGAGTTGAAATGCAAAATACGCTGTAATTTCGAAAAATATTCAAGATTTCTGAAGATTCCAACAGTAGAATTATAGCAATGTAGCTAAAGTCTTTCAAGCCATTCAGTTCAAAGAAATTGGTCATAGAATTAAAAAAAACCTTTTTAAAGATCTGGATCCTTAAGTCCCTGGGCAACGCAGAAAATAGAGTTGCAAGATTTGATAGTACGGTAGATGTTTCTAAGCAGAGCGAGAAAATGTAACGGTAACCTCTTGTCCTTGAGAACTGGCAGAAAACGAGCTGAGCAAGATATCTGCTGGGAATTTTCATATTTTTCATCATAAAATCTGCAAAATTCCTCGCCCCTATCCTCTCTTCGTCATCTCAGACAAGATTACAGGGGATTTGTATTCGATACGAAAAGCTCGAACTACCGGCTTGAAACATTCGATTATAATAGACGATAACGCTAAAGATGGCGGCCGCGCAAAGCATGCTGGTAAAAAGCTCCCTGACGACCACCTAACGACATAGAAATTTTGATGCTTTGCAGCAAAATATAACAGAGTCTTTTTGGAGCTGTCATCTTTAGCGTTATTGTCTATTGTGTGCATGCGAAAATTCGGCAGATTTCTACAAAATAGAGAAATATTTCATCTAATGTAGAATCTTTTGCAGAATATATAAAAGGCCTATTTTGTATTGTGGAAAAGTATTTGTTATCTCTAAGAAAACTGTTCAATCGGTTGAACAGTGCCAACAGTTTCTGTCCTTTTCCGTCTCTTTTCTTTCTCGTTCTGCCCCTGCTGTTTCGCCATGCTATACAAGCTCTCATTCTTGTATCGTTTTCTTTCAATTCTGTACTTTCACTTAAACTTGGTTAAAGGCAGTCTGTCACGCATCTGATTGGCTGCAGTAAAGTCAGAGCTCAACACAACGAATGTCTTTGTGAATCTGTGCATTGGGAACAAAGTTGGGCTGATCTGTATCACTTTCTACGGCCGTAGAGAGTGATTAGGATCAGCAGCCATTCAGTTCTCATATTATTTGTATTGTCCTGATCACCCAATCAGATGCGTGACAGACTGCCTTTAATACTAGAGCAAAAACGCGTTAGAATTAGCGAATTAGGATAAGGCCTGTTTTATAAGCCACGCCGTGCCGAACTGAGTGAATTCAGACAAATGTTTCTTCTTATAAAACAGAGGCGCTCCAAGTCGAACTAAGGTCGAACTCAAATTCCACTGGTTCGGCACGGCGCGGCACGACATATAAAACAGGCCTAAATCATTTTTTTACACTCATTTTAAACTCCTTTTTGGTGAGTTATCACCTCCAGTTGGAAACACAACTTCTTGATTACATCCAAATGCGTTAGGAAATCTTTAAAGGCGCTGACAAAATTTCAAGTTGTGGCGAAAATTGCTTCTACCTTTTTTCTGTCGCATTTCTAATCCTTTTTTCCGACGCGTGTTTGCTTTAGTCTGAACCAAGCTTTACAGCAGAATGTTTGTCAATATCATTTCTCATTTTGCGTTTACATCCAAATGCGTTAGGAAATCTTTGAAGGCGCTGACAAAATTTCAAATCTTGGCAAAAATTGCTTCTACCTTTTTTCTGTCGCGTTTCTAATCCTTTTTCCGACGCGTGTTTGCTTTAGTCTGCACCAAGCTTTACAGTAGAATGTTTATCAATATAATTTTTCATTTTGCGTTTACGTACGATGTTAGGATAAAAAAACTTGCATATTAGTGACGTTTCTGTTTTTCGTATTATTTACCACAATCAAATTCACGCATCTGCACAAGAATTCTACAAAGATTTCGTTTACCAAAACAATTGTACGATAGAGATTCATAGATTATCAATTTCCTATCATGAAAATCCAATTATAAAGGAATAAATAGCTAAATGCTTGAGATATGGTGTGAATGACGTCATCGTGGTTAAGGCTGCAGTGCTTCTCTGCAGTATGTCGTGTTTTTATCGGCATAACGGAATAACCAGACCTAGGACCCATAGGACCAAGACCTCAACGGATCGGACCCCAGGGGAATGCCCTTTGCCTCGCTTTGACTTTGCATAGGAAAGCAATCGCACAAAGGGAACGATAGACTGATTACCTCAGTCCCAGTTTCGCTTCGTTTATTGAATTGGATGAAGGCACTCCGCTGCAACTGGGGAAAACTTTTACAATCCAATGCCATAATACAGAATAGAGAGGGTTTTAAAACTGTGACTCAGAAGGGAAGGGTTTATTAGAGAGGGGGTCTAAACTAAATAGAGCTTTTACGGTACAAGAAAACAAATGTCAAATGATCTCCTGGAATGACAAAATCTGAGGCTTTTCGTTTGCAAAGAGGCAGGAATTTCCACTATAATGCTTTCACCAAAGCAAATAGGGT
>REGM01000003.1:887662-898416 GCA_004194415.1 Aurelia aurita
CCCCCCCCCCGTGGCGTCCCTCACCTGAAACAATGCGTCCCTATTATATCCCGTCTTCAAAAATATTCTTAGTTTTTCCCGGGTATATAATAATCGCCAATTCTAATTAGCCCTACGACCCCCGGTCTCGTTTAGAGTGCGTTGATAAAAATATCTGCGTCCCACGCCCAAAATATTGCGTTCCCCACCTGAAACAGTGCATCCACATCCCCTCCACATAATCCCCTCCCCCTCGTAGGTTCCCGGGGATTAGAATCACCCCTTTATAATTAGCCCTCCCCCGGTCTCATTTGCATTGCGTTGCGTTGTATAAACATTCCAATCAGAATCTACGTCATGATCACTTTGTGTATGCAACCTTTATCAGGTTGAAGTAAAACCGCAGGCTGAAGTAAAACACTGAGAGCTGCTTACGCCAGATGTTTTTAATTCTCTCCAACAGCCACAAATCCTTGCATATTCATTGCAAATTACAGCAGAGCAACAGTTGGCTAATTCGCTCAAGTATTCTTGCCATGGTGAGTTATTTTTTATCGTGTTTTTTTAGTTGGTTATTGAAGGTTGACTTTATTTCGCTGCACTGCCGGCTTGGTATTGTTGCGTGTCATGGTTTTGAGGGGGTGGTAAAATGTATCAGGGGCAGCCGGAATAAATGCCGATTTAATTCCCGATATCGCCGATTGAAACATGATTTTTATCTCAGAATATCAGAGGTTAAATAGCAAACATTTTAAACCCATATGCGAAGTTATTCCGAAACAATTGGTACAAGATTTGTGCAAGAACGTCCACCCAAGTCAAGCCAAGACCCAAGCCAAGATATTAAGTCTGGGGCTTGCTGTTGATGCCTATAAATCCCTCCTTTATACTCGATCAGAGGACATAATTTTTATCTATAAAATTTAGTAAAAAAATACCTAGACATAGTTACCCTGTTCATTATTTATTCGGAAGTATTCGGTACAGGATCGGTGCAAAATAATTTGCTGCCAAATGTTGTCCTATTATTTATTCAAAGTAGGCTATACCGGTTGTGGTGGTTCGAGGATGCAACCGCAAACTGCAAAAGGAGAAGGGAGAGATCTCCACGGTTTTATAGTTATTATCCCCAAACAGCAATTATTTTGACCGTGGAAGCACTTATTGCACCGATTCGCAACTTCATTTAAGGCATCAATCTATCTGTACGATCTATCTGTCAAATATTTTGGCTGCGAAGTTGATCACTTTGCCCTTCTAGATGGGCAGCAGATCCCTGTCATGGCTTCCCTCTACAATACATGGAGTAGTTTTGAGATATTAACCACAAACACACATTCTTTTACCGTTAGGATTTGCGTAGATTTTCATTCAAAGCGAATTTATTAAATATCTATAATCCCGCAACTATTTGCAAAACAACTTTCCGCTATTAATTTGTCAAAACCCATTTGTTTATTTATACATCTGTGAGAAAAATGACATTTAGATACAGCCAACATCTTTGATTTTACACAGAGAAAAATAATAAACTTCCCTTTGCCTTCATAAAGTGTATGCAAACATCGCCCGCCTTCTGATAAAACGAAAACCAGTTGTTTGATAAGATTTATTTCCTCAAGATCCCTATCAGTTTTATATCAAGAATTTTCCTCATATTGGGTCTGCAGTTAATTTCCTTTTGCAGATAACAGACTTCGCATAAACTTTTCTCCCACTCCGCTAAGATTAACTCGTTTAAGCAGAAATGTCTGAGCATTAATTTCATGCGATTTAATCAACAGCTGGACCTTATGCGGTTTTTAGGAATTAGTTTCCAACCAGATTATCACACAGATTTCTCTCTCGAAGTACAACCCAAGAACCTGTTCGTCAATATTTTCAAACAAGGGCAAATATTTGCTCGTCTGATTGCCAATAAATAAAATTAATCGCTTCAAAGTTTGCAACATTAATTAGGCCATGGAAGGCGTCAGTAGTAAAATAAATTTGGATCCTAGACTAACACAAAACAACAAAATAATAAAAAAAGAGTCAATCAATAGATATTCAAACTAAATATTTTTTTATAAGAAACTTAAGACCCTGTGGTAATAAAAGTTTCATAAAATTCTCATTATTTGAATGCATAGAAGTTTCATAACATTTTCTTGTTTACATCCTGTCCCTCCTCAACATTTCAGAACACTGTCTAGACATTTCTAAAGTACCTTCAGAGTACTACACATATTTTTGTATAAGAAATTGCTTATAAGACACTCAACTCTCACCTTGGCATATTTTTACTTTATTTTCACTTTTTTTCTGTATCATATTACTCGGAAGGTACTTGAGTAATGTCTAGACATTAGAAAGGCTTAAAAAATTTTGTTTTGAAATGGTCACAAGGGCACAAGAAGTAAACATGAAGATTGCTATGGAACTGACCTAAGAAACTCACAAGAAACTCTGAGTACTCAAAATGTGATAATTTTAAGAAACTTTCAGTACAGAATTTTAATTTTAAGAAACTTACTGGCTCAAATCCTAGCTTCTTATAGNAGCTGTCTAGACATTTCTAAAGTACCTTCAGAGTACTACACATATTTTTGTATAAGAAATTGCTTATAAGACACTAAACTCTCACCTTGGCATATTTTTACTTTATTTTCACTTTTTTTCTGTATCATATTACTCGGAAGGTACTTGAGTAATGTCTAGACATTAGAAAGGCTTAAAAAATTTTGTTTTGAAATGGTCACAAGGGCACAAGAAGAAAACATGCAGATTGCTATGGAACTGACCTAAGAAACTCACAAGAAACTCTGAGTACTCAAAATGTGATAATTTTAAGAAACTTTCAGTACTGGCTCAAATCCTAGCTTCTTATAAAAAAATATGTGTACAATGCAAAAACATAAATCAAAATGACGTGAAAATATGCTTTAGATTCCTTGACAAAAATAAAAAAATTCTGCAATGAATTTTCGTATTTTTGTAGTGATCCAAGATTTAAGTGTCTTGTATTAAGAGTTTTTTTTTATAAAAATGTGTGTTGCAAATATGTTATGTCTTCAAGTGGGGAAGGTCTGGTTGTTCACCCCAAGGGGTGTTAAATGAAGGCATTATAATATTCAATAAAACTTTAAAATCTCGGTCTTAATTAGTGTAGAAACTTGTTAAATTTTATATAAAAGCCTAAAAATTAGTTAGACCGAGAAATTATGCAGTTATTCTAAAAAAGGATAGAGAGAAATTGTAAAAGAAATTGACTTATTGCTTGACAGCAAATAGACTTATAGCATCAGTTTTCATTTATTTCATGAAAAGTAAATAAACAGGGCTAGAAATATGGGATGTAAAACAGTCCTGGCTGGATTAAAGATCTGCCAACTCAAAATTCAATAACATGCATTAATTTTTGTGGTTTGTGTGAGATGCTGGATTTGAAAAACCAACAATGTAATAAAAAGTCAATATTGCAAGAAAATTAAAGCCAAAAAGTGTTGTTTGCAAATTGAATGTTTAAATATGTTAATTTGTGGTGATGGAAAGGACGATGGTGAATAAATGCATAAATAAAAAATTTAGGGGTTGGACATTTCCTCATATTTTTGTTATTAGATTTTTAAATGAATTAAATGCAGAAGCAAATTTTTAGAAATCTTCAGAGGCCGATAAAGTTTTGGAACAGGGAAATTTCTTTCCCAAGAAATTTTTGGCAAGATTTTTAGGCCTCGGGAAATTTTTCGAAAAAAAGCTAAAATTTTTATGCTGCCGTCAAAACGAAAGAACCTATTATAATTGTTATCAAGAAAACAAAAATGAAGTAAAAGCAGAACCTTGACAAAGAGGCTTGTATTTAGAATTTGAAAAAAGATTGGTTGTTTTAAGATTTCGTCCAGGTCAACCTATCATCGAGATTGCTGAAAGCCTTAATGTGGACCATATTCTACCTACAACTTGCATGAACTGTGCTGTACAATCAACTAATTAATTTCAAATCAAAACAATTTTCGCAGGAAGTTTTGATGAAATTTTTGCCGCTCCCAGGAAGACAAAAATTTTATCGGCCTCTGGAAATCTTTGTAGATTCCAATGCTGGTTTAGTGAATACCTAAACTCTGTGAAAATTGATACAAAAACTTCAAAAGACACCCATAAGGATCCCTGATTTCTTACTTTTAAAATAATGTAACAAGCGAAAGAGCTGTTGTCAATTTTCTCTGCAGGGTCTCCCAAAATAATTGTGCCCCATTTGTGCAGCTGCTGTGGAGGATAAAACAGCTGCTGCAGTAACTTCTGTTGTCCCGTTTTTCATACAGTTGCATAGGATTTAGGCTTCAACTTAGAGTTTGAGACCTTGTTTTAGCCAATCTGAAAAGTTACAGCTCCTCCGCAGCAGCCACATAAATGAGGCACAACTTTTTTTGGGACACCCTGTAGATAGTTAGGTCCTACAAGACTTGGATTCTTTCATCAAAAGCAAAGTTGTCTGACATATTCGGTAGTGATGTCTGATGCCATGAAAACATAACACAGACCACACATTCCTTGAATGTTTTACTAGAACACAAATTTTGAGACTTTGTTTTTAGGACAGTTTTATGAAAAAAGCGAAGCATTTCCCAAGCTGGGTACTTTCAAAACCCCAGACAGGAAGATTTTCTCACCCCACAAAATAACAAATCAGTATATACTTGACTCCCAAAATTTACAGAAATTTTCTCATATTTCATATTTCTTTTAGAAAACCACAAACTGCGCAAACTTCTCAAACTTGAAAATAAACCCCAGTTTTCAGAACTAAAAAACACACAAACTTCCCTGTTCAGATATTTACAAGTACCCTTGGTGAATAGAGGGGAATAGATGATAACCAGATATAAGTGAGAGGGGGGTTGCAATGATGTGAACAATGGTAAATCAGATTTCTTCCAGTGGAGATGTTTTGGTTGGAGTCTGTTCTGTGGAATTTCTTCAATTTATGCCTGCTCTGTCAACCTTTAAAGGTGACCTGAAGCGAAATTTTTTATTTGCAACCTAGTTGAACAACGAAGAACGCTGTTTTCAGTTTTTCGAAATCATGTTTTGTTTTCTGTTTTGGAATTATTCCCCATTTTATGGTTGGAGCTGATGACGTCATTTTGTTTGCAAAAAGGCACAGAAACAATTGATATCAACAACATTTCTTATAAAAAAGCCCGAAAACCCAAAGATTTGACACTGGACTTTCTTTTCATTAGATCTATGACATTTCTAGGCGTGTTTTGTCGCTCTAATATGCTTCAGCAGCAGGTTTAATTGCAAACATAGTCATTGTCGCCAGTTTTTCTATTCTCTGCCTATACTTTCCTTGTAAATATGCAAACAAAATGACGTCATCACTTCAAAACATNTCTGTTTTGGAATTATTCCCCATTTTATGGTTGGAGCTGATGACGTCATTTTGTTTGCAAAAAGGCACAGAAACAATTGATATCAACAACATTTCTTATAAAAAAGCCCGAAAACCCAAAGATTTGACACTGGACTTTCTTTTCATTAGATCTATGACATTTCTAGGCGTGTTTTGTCGCTCTAATATGCTTCAGCAGCAGGTTTAATTGCAAACATAGTCATTGTCGCCAGTTTTTCTATTCTCTGCCTATACTTTCCTTGTAAATATGCAAACAAAATGACGTCATCACTTCAAAACATAAAACAGCGAATATCTCCGAAACGAAATAAAATATTACAAAACTTTAAACGGTATCACTAATCAAACCAGTCAGTCATTTCCTTTCATAAATAAAAATTTTCGCTTCAGGTCCCCTTTAAATTTTATTCTCAGTTGTGGAATTCGACTAAAAGAATTATCTAATCCTGCTGTTAATATTTTGCAATCCTCTCACAGTCAAAGTAGGATATAAGTTGTTAGCGAATTACTCAAAACCGAGATTATCCCCTTTTGAATTTATCATAATATACGTTGTAGAAATCTGATTAAAAACTTGGTGCAGACTCTGACCTAAGACCTCACTTCAGGATGCTAAGTCCTGGAAAATTGATATTCATTTTGTTGTTAATAAATTGCGTTGAAGCTCAAACAATAAGCAGTTTTTAATTTCACAAAATGCTTTACCAGAGTTTCATGCTGAGCTTATAAAGCACTATTTGGTAGATTCCTAACAATGAGATTCCTAATCCTATAAGTTATGTGACCTCCTTGGAAAAAGAGCTTACTTTTCAGTGCCAAATACACATCCCTCTTAATTAAATTTCGAAAAATTTTCCCATCCCCAAGCCTTATTAAGACCACCCTGCTAATTAATTTCAGTGAATGTGTGAGCAAATCTTTTCCTTAGCTTCTGCAAAGTCGATTAAAAGCTGAAATAATAGTACTTTTATTTTGATCTATTTACCCCCAACGATATGATCCCCCGCTTGGAGGGTTTCCAATCTATTCCCACCAACCCCCCATTATTAAGAGCACCTCTTCTATTTGGCAATGGATAGTAACACCCTTGAGATATATAATGGCCCGTCCCTTTTAACAGATGATGCACTAAAATAATAGAGTGTACTTTCTCCTAAACACACCCACTCTCCGTCGCAGAGGCTGTTGTTTGCAAACGAGCAGAACGTGAAGCTCCGAAGGAGCAAAGAGCGCGCAGCACACTCGATGCGCCTTCGGCGCGGATCATTTCATCCGTCCTCCGGTAATACAGCCTCTGCGAAGGAGAGTGAAACTCACCAGTGGAGTAAAAAACATGCACCTATTGGATACTTGTAGAAATTAATTTAAAAGACCAATCCTCTATGGTTCTTTACTCATTTAGCACATGGAACCTATTTATAAACTAGCAGAAACTAAACGAATATGAAATGAATAGAAAAAATAAGATAGCAATAGAGAGATGTACATTGTCTTACCGTTTGAGTCAATAAAAACAATCCCCGTTCGCAAAGCCACTGCTCCCTAGATAGTAAGGAAATGATATTGGTAAATATGTTATTCAGTAATGGACATGCTAAAAAAAATTTAAATTTGTACCTGACTGAAATCAGCCATTCCGTACTGAAATTATGAGGAACTTTCTAGAGGAAGCCCCTTCAACAAAACTTCGAAAACGGTATAAAATCACGATCAAATTTTCCAAATATTTCTGCCGAACAGCAATGACTTCAACAACGTTTTAGCAAGTGTTATCCTCTTGGGAGCATGAAGTCGCCCGGAATAATTTTGTTGTGCTCCTAGGAATGGCACTTTCATCCTCCCAAAGGGCTAACACGTGCTAAACCATGCACAAGTCATTGCTGTAAGGCAGAAATATTAGGAAAATTCGCTCGTGATTTTATGCCGTTTTGAAGATTTTTTCAAGGCACTTTCTCTAGAAAATCCCTTATAATGCCAAAACGGAATAGCCATTTTCAGTCAGGTAAACTTTGAAATTTATTTGAACATGTTCACTATTGAATAATATATTTGTCAATATTATTGTCTTGATATTCAGGGAGCTGTGGCCTTGCAAACGAGGATTGTTTTTATTGACTCACCCAGTAGTGCACAGTCATACGTGGAGGAAACTATCTATTTGAAGATTGTGGTTTGTTTTTCGTAGTTCTATGTCGTCGTCGGCTCCGTCGTATCGGAGGAGCACGAGAGATAGCGCTGATTTGAAAATCATGCCGCAGAAATTATAGTGCGAAGGATTGTAAAATCAGAAGAAAATGAGCATAAATTTGCGTTTGTTGTTGTTTATACGCATTGTGATTGGCCAAATTCATAGAGCTATCAGCCAATCAAGATTTTGTGCCTATACTATCACCATTCCACTCTACCAGGACACGTGATGCTCATAACCCCGTCCACAATTATTATTTTATGGTGAAGTGTTGATTACTGACACAGATCTTTTTCCATTTACTTGCTTGATTTAATTTTAAACCAACAGAAGATCTTAATTTTATCGTCTATTGCGGTTATCAAATCTTTCTTTCCATTCTTCATCGTCAGTAAACTTACAGTTAATTTAATTTAATTTAATTTAGGAACTTGATTAATAATTCATACTTTGGTAATTTCATACCTTCTTGTTATACACCATTATTTTAAACACACTTACACATTTTTTGTTTTTGTTGTTTTTATTTTTTGTTGTTTTTGTTGTTTTTGTTGAGATAAAAACAACAAAAACAAAAAATGTGTAAGTGTGTTTAAAATAATGGTGTATAACAAGAAGGTATGAAATTACCAAAGTATAACTTAGCATACAACACACGGGATCTATTAAGATCATTGGCGATAACCGCTGGTGAAAGGAAACATGATTAATAATTCAATATCATGAAATTCTTAGTACTAATCAAAATGATTGTGGTTCTCCACCAAGTATTACTTTTGGCAAGGTCTTCTCAAGGTTTTAGAGAATATCTGATGATTGACATTTTATAAACTGGGAACAAGGGAACAAGAGTTAGAATTATCTGGGAGCAAGGGCACAACTTCGTGAAAAATCTTAGTTTTACGGGCTAATTGATGGATTATCTAATTCCTCCAACAGGAAAGAAGGGAATAAAACTGAAATTGTATTGTATTCATAATAGACAATAACGCTAAAGATGGCGGCTCCAAAGACTCTGTTGTGTTTTACTGCAAAGCATGCTGGTAAATGCTCCCTGACGACCAACTAACCAACTAACGACATAAAAGATTTTGGTCTGCCGTTTCGACTAGCTAGCTTGAATTCGAGTCGACCTTGAATTTGAATGCAACATGGTTCGAAAGGAAACCTTTTCCAAAGCAGAAAAAGTAAAATTTTGATTCGAATTGAATTTTTAATTAAAGATTTGCGTTCGAATTACAAAATTTTCCTATTTGTTTACATTGTTTACTTGTTTGGAACTTTACCACAGCTAGCTAGTCGAAACGGCAGACCAAAACTTTTATGTCGTTAGGTGGTCGTCAGGGAGCTTTTTACCAGCATGCTTTGCGCGGCCGCCATCTTTAGCGTTATTGTCTATTGTGTTCACAATTCATTCATATTTAATTCATAATAATCATGCTAATTGTGGAAGAAAATCTTCAAGAGTTCAAAGCTTGAGCCGCAGTAGCCTGTGTTCCAGACCCCTCAGGCTAGAGCCGCAGACGCCACGTGGAGATATTTCAGGTGTCAAGAAATTGATTTGCAATGTTCCAACTTCCATGATACCAGCAATCAATACTAAATTTATACTTTGCGAACAGTTCAAGTTTTCAAATGTAGCATTTTGACCCTGGTTAATTAGCAGGATATCGTTATTGCAAGTATTACAGTGATTTCTTGGAACCACACATCATTTCGTGGTAAAATTGTTTCTCAGGGCTAGGCAAATCTCAGCTTGATTTTGCAAAAAGTTAGTCTCTTTGGTTTACGAAAGTAGTGAGTTAGCAAATTATCGCTTTTAAAATACGTTTTTTGTGTATCATGCTGACTCTAGTTTTAAACTTGGCTGAATGAAGTAACAATTTACTAAGCTGGATTTTATGAAAATGCGTGTTTTGAGGCATTGACTTAGCTGGTAATTAGCAGCTTGCTAATCAGCGTCAAATTGTTTCGAAATCTGAATGACTTTCGTGTTTAAAACTAAATGGCTTCAATAATGTTCAACTGTAGATATGGGACTGACTTAACTCACAGCATTACATTCTTGCGAGGGTAGCTTAAGTCTCCATACTATATTATTTCCTCGTAGCAATAGAGCACATTGTTTCCAAGGGTCACTTGTCATATGCGTCGGACGTTGACCTAAGACGCTATTTGGAATGACTTTATTGATCCCAAATAACTAAGCTACAGTAAAAACCCACAGAAAAGAACCACAACTTTTAAGACCCTTTCGGTTCAAATTTTGGAGGACTTTATCAAAGTTGCGGAAGCTCAAGAAAGTTATTTAGAAATACTGCAATGTGACTGGGCATCCCAGAATCAGATCTAAATGGTCTCATGTCCGAAATAATAATAGTTCCAAGTAATAATCGTATCGCAGGGATTTCGGAAGCAATGCAAATGTTACAAGATAATGGTGTACGTTACAATTTCTTCTACATCTTGTCGAGCAACGGCAATGAAAGACATGTTATTGACTGATTGCAGCGTGTAGCATTTAATATCAGCAACTTCATGGGCCGGAAAAACGTCGCACAAAGGAGAAATCGGTGCTATTTTCGCAGCAATTGCAAGTGAACTTTAGGCCAGTGAAGGTCTCATTGGAGATTGTTCACAAGATTTCCACACACTATCCCATCACATCAAATTTCGTTTATTAACTTTCTTTCTTCGTGTGCTTTTTCGTTGTATACAGGGATAAAAAGAAAACGCAACTCACTTTCTTTCAAGATTCTTAAAAAAATAATGAAATTTTTTTAATTAATTTGACGCATACCATCTGAAAGCACAATCTACCGGGTGTCCCAAAAAAAGGTAACGGATTATATTATATCATATCGCGGAGTGACTGTTTGGAATCAATTGAGCTCCGAAATTAAAACCGCCCAATCGCTGGCGATTTTCAAAAACAGGCTAAAAACGTTTTTGAAAAGTAATAGAGATAATCAAAAATGATTATCACACATCGAACATAGAGTTTGGCCAATTTTCCTTTCTTAGAATTGAGATTTTCTTTTTTACGCTTATTCTATAGCTTATAATTTAATCATAGCAACATAAATTGTTATTAGTTTAGGTTTTTAGCAGGGCACATTGTAAATCAGTTTATTCTTTTATAACTGAATGTATTACCCTGGGTAAATAATTAAAAATGAAATGAAATGA
>REGM01000003.1:910783-922607 GCA_004194415.1 Aurelia aurita
GACATCACCAACTTCAAGCACAAAATCAAAGATAAATTCTTTAAAAACATCTAAAATCATGAAGACATCCCTTGCAGATATTATTAAAATACTGAAGCCTTGGTAACAGCAAAGTTTATCCTGTAATTTTCAAGCCATTTTTAAGCTGGGGGTGCGTGTTTTAAGATTAAATTGGTAGGTTTTTTATATTTGATATTTGATATTTCATTCTTTTAATGAGGGTAGCCCTTCAGCAGAAGCTAAGCTGTTTTTCAAGGGGCCCTCCGACAAGAACTTAATTACAATTATGGAAGGAAACATTTTAATCACTCTTTCTTTATCATTCACTTTCATCGATGATCCGTTTGTTTTGACGCAAAATCCGTAGAAATCTTTCAGAATCATTGTTATCTTAAAACTCTTGTACTCTCTGTGGAGATGTGATTCACCCCGCAATCACTGTCTTGTTACATTTTTGACATACTTAAATCTTAAACCCTGTCAAATTCCCCTCCCCACCGCTTTCTTCAGCTATAATAGTATATTTCCAAGTTGAGGAAACTGGCCTATAATAGATCTGGCTTATATTTACACAGACATATGACTTACAAACGCGAAAGACAACGCAAGAAAATAATACCCGTATTCGCGGCAAATCCTATTTTGTAATCCCTATATCTTGGTTGTTAGGCGACACGCCGAACTCTCTGTTATCGCTATGTTATTTGAAACGTTGTTTGTCTTTGATAACAAGGTATAAAAAAGATCTTTGTTTTTTATTTTTAGGGCATCAACACTTGCTTGGACTTTGGCGAAAGGTTAGAAAAGTTTGATCTTCCTTTAACATTGCCGGATGCAAGCATTACATTTCCTCATTCCATGATTAAGGCAACAAGAAGTGGATGCATAACTGCTGCCTTATTTGAGAGGAGTTCAACCAAAGGTATGCATTTTAAAGTGTCTTAATTTCGTCGACTACAATCTTTATTTTTATCGTTGTTAAAATGACAGGTTCTTTGGAAACGCTGACTAAGGCTTACGTTTGTTTTTATGACTGCTTTAAAGTTCAGATGTTTGCTCGCACCAAGCTTAAACAAAAACTCTGCCCCTGATGTTAGGAAACCAATGATATTAGACACATTTTTTTATAAGAAACTGCTTTTAAGAGACCGTAGGCCATGTGAGAAATCGTGATAGCTGGGGACACTCTAGACTAACTACTTCAGTCCCAGTTTCCGCTACGTTTATTGAATTGGATGAGGGCACTACGCTGTAGTTGTAGCGATTATCAGCCCATCAAGGAGCGAAACTACGGCGATTGCAATAAGTCTAGGTATACTCACTCATACGAATAGATATACAAGATACACTCATTTTTTATGAGAAATTCGGCCCCGAACTTTGTAGTACGGTTTCTTAACTTTGGGCCCAATTTGTTATAGTAAAAGTTTCTTGTAGAGTTTCTTAATATTCGTAAATTGATTTCACAACTTATCATAATTCATCGAGGACCGCTCATAATGGCTTTTTGAGCCCGAGGAGTAACACGAAAGAGCCAAATCATAAACAAAAATATTACTTTTTAATGTTCTTTGGGTTATTAATGCACTTTTTGTTTCAAACACTGCGATTCATAACTAAAATTTCGAATTGACCTCTGGTTGCTTCAAGTAGAGTTTCTTAATTTTCTGGAAGAGGCTACTACAGTTTCCTATGAGCGGTTTCTTATAGAAAACAATTAGTGTATTCAAGAAACGTTTGTGGTTTGTCTGAGGCTTTGATTTTCCCCAGTACAGTCGTTCAAATTGTTTTGATATTGTGCAGTATCCTGCAATCTCTCAAAGCATTACTGTAACTTACGGTGTTCTGAAGTTGAAACAAATTGATCCTAAGATGAGCGTGGATTCTGTTAAAACTTGTTTCGAGATCTAACCATGTACCCGGAAAGCATTTACGACAACCAGAAAAATTTATTGAGTGCATTAGAAATTAAGAAACTAAAAAATTCGTGATAGGAAAATTCTCTCAAATTTAAGAAACCTGTGAATTAAGTTTTTTTTATAAACATATCGTTAAAGGAGCCTTTGCAACCGGCATGCCTTGCACGTGCCATTTCTTTGTTGTTGGCCATTTTAGTGGACCATTAAAATGGATATGACAAAGAGACCACAAAAGGAGGTATTCACAAAGCATGCCGGTTGCAAAGGCCCCTTTAAAGTGAATGACCTGGTATAAAAGATGTGATCTTATAGGTCTATAAATAACCTATTGTGTTTGATAATCTCAGCGCGTGTACCAACAAAACAAAGCCAAAGAAACAATCACGCGTACTGGATTTTCTTTGTCCCATTTATAGACGACGCCATTTAGCTCAGGTCATTCACTTTGAGTGCACCTGTATTGCATGTTTTTTTAATATTTCAGTGTTTGCGTAGCGTTGGTTTTTCTTTAGGGCAAGAAAACTCTTTGCGAGATATTTAAATCATGATGGTTAACCAGCGGAAAACCAGGCAGTGTACCTAAGCACTTTGTACTTAATGCGCCTGCGGTCGTGTGCTAATTGTTTGTGATCTAAAATTCATGATATTCTCGATCGCAAACATTTTAGCAACCAACAGAAATTTCAGGTTCAGGGGATGATACGGATTTTCAGAGGTCTAACGAATGCTTAGAAACCGATGTTATATTCCGATCGCTTTTAAGACATCCACATTTTGACATACCGGGTGCCAGGAAAAGTTCCCACTTACGAAAATTCATGGCACAAAGAGTACTTGATGGATTTAAATGATTCAAATTAAACTGAAAAGCTGAGAGACCGAAGTATTTTGTGAATTTTGTCACGTTTTTATAAGCACTGAAGATATAGGTAAATTTGACTTTACGAAAATATCTTGGTTGCAAAATGCCCGAAAAAGGGCCATAACACTTGATCAAATCGTAAGGAAGTCTCCTCACACAGAACAATACGCAAGGGCATTTCACCTCTCTCCGGAGTTATAGGAAATAGATTTTCAAACAAATAGTGAAGTTTTTCAACCCCATGGTAATAAATGTGCAGATGATCTCACTCACTCGTGAGAAATCGTACTTTCTTTACGTGCGAGGTGTTTCTTAATGATTTGATCAAGTGTTTTAGGCCCTTTTTCAGGCATTTCGACACCTAGAAATTTTCGTCACGTCGAATTAACTATATTTCCAGTGCTCATAAAATCGCGAGAAAAATTGCAAAAATTGTTCAATCTCTCGGCTAGCAAGCAGAATTCTATTCATTCCAATCCATTAAGTACTCTTGGTGCTATGAATTTTCAAAAGTGGGAACTTTTTTCTGGCTGACCCGGTGGATACCTAAAGCTAGACAGTCACCAATACTTTAAAGGCACACACGGATGGGTCACATGCAGAATCCTAATTCACATGTTGCGTGGAAATTCAAGTCAATTAGGTACAAGAAACTGAAGCAAAGCTGTGGTATGGAAGCGGTGATCAAGATGGCAGTGAACAAGACGCAACGGAGACAAAACAACCCACTAACCAGCAANAATCGTTCGTGTCGCTACGGTTGCTGGTACGTTTTTTCAGCGACGGGAGCGACGGGAACGACACGAAAGATCATATGGAAACCAGGCTTTACTGTTCTGTGCGAGGAGTTTCTTAATGATTTGATCAAGTGTTTTAGGCCCTTTTTCAGGCATTTCGACACCTAGAAATTTTCGTCACGTCGAATTAACTATATTTCCAGTGCTCATAAAATCGCGAGAAAAATTGCAAAAATTGTTCAATCTCTCGGCTAGCAAGCAGAATTCTATTCATTCCAATCCATTAAGTACTCTTGGTGCTATGAATTTTCAAAAGTGGGAACTTTTTTCTGGCTGACCCGGTGGATACCTAAAGCTAGACAGTCACCAATACTTTAAAGGCACACACGGATGGGTCACATGCAGAATCCTAATTCACATGTTGCGTGGAAATTCAAGTCAATTAGGTACAAGAAACTGAAGCAAAGCTGTGGTATGGAAGCGGTGATCAAGATGGCAGTGAACAAGACGCAACGGAGACAAAACAACCCACTAACCAGCAAAAAGACTTTATTTGAAGGCAATCCTTGACAGTTTTCTGCACTGCTCGTAGCTTTGACTTCGTGGCTAGGCCCTTTTCGAACGTAAGCAAAAATACGTTGAAATTTAATCACGTGATCCATCCGTTTACGCCTTTAAAGACCCTGTGCTGCCCATGATCCTTTGCTCGTGTGCGAACCATCAAAACATCATATCACAACATATCTTGAACAAATGATAATGGGGACATATAGTAAATAGCGACAGGAAACAGAGGTTTTCCAATCCTTCAATTATTTTTAGGAATTTCTGTTGTTTGAAATCAAAAGCTATGGCAAAGCAACGTTTATTTTAAAATGGAAAAGATAAAGCAGCCTCTCGATTGCCAGACCAAAATCATTTTCATACAGTATGAAAATCACTGTGAGACTGCAAAGGATCATGGGGAGGACAGAGTGTTTAAAGCAACAATTTGTTTAAATTCGTCTATTTGATTAGCCTCCACGGCTCCACTGTCGTCCAAAAGGTAAAGCCCTTTCAGACATACTCGGTCAAAGGTAAAGTTCATTGGAAGATTGTTTGAAAGATTTCCATAATGGCGGTAGTTGGTTGAACATTCTTCGACTCTATTACCAGTGTCTAGTGCCTATGTTAAAGGGCCCTGGTCAACCATCATCCTTTGCGTTCTTCAGCTACAATTTGTACGACTGCAACTCCTCTCGCTGAACATTAAGCAACGGCCAGTTGGCGAAGTGGCATGCACCTGCTCCTTTCACGTAAATAACCCGAGTTCGAATCCCATTGGGGTCGCTCATCTTTTTGTGAATTTTTTTCTTCAAGTCCTGCTGGTGTAGCCTTGCACGCAGGCTATGCTGGTGATGTTTAATGATTAGATTTAACCTCGGTTATGAGAAATGAGAAAACATTTAGATCACCGAAGATATCACCGTTTAAAGAAACTACACAGGGCAATTTAGAAAAATAAGAAACTACGATACCCTGATGGGTTTAAACAGTTTATAAAAACCGTTGCTATTTGCTGGTTTGATTCTCCCCTCCATAGAAATCTTACAAGTCCTTACTTTATTACTGTATTGAGTAGCTATGCGCCATCTTTTCTGCCTGGCAGAAACTCTTAATCACAGGGAAACAAGGAAGAACAAAGGGCGCAAGGCATGGATGTTGACCAGGGCCCTTTAAAGTATATTAACGGTCGTGACCTGCAGAAATATTTGTATACAGTTTCTGCGACGAGATTGTATGAATTAAGGCATATAATTGATAACTGAAACTGAGAAGCAAATTATGTGAGACGTGGGCTGGGGTGACGAACTTATGTGTGGGCAGGGCTCAACCTCGTCCCCAGATATGACAAAAGGCCCTGGGGACGAGGTTGGGCAGGGCTATAGTTATTAGTTAACAGTTGTAGAACGTGAAATAAGTTAAAATAGAGTTTGCGTTCAAAGCTGTAGATCTGGGAATCTTCCGATTTTAGACATGTTTAATGTCTTAGCAATTGTTAATTTTTAGAGAAAATTTAAAACTTTATTGGCAACTTGGGGCAACTTTGGGCTCAAGATTCTTAAATTATTTTACTTTTGAGATTAAAAATTGAAACATTTTGCCAGCAAAACATCATCTGTTCTTAAAAATGTGTTAAAGTTTAACGCTCTTGCCAAAAAATCAGCTTGGTTTGATCTGAGATTGCGAAGCCTGAGAGAAGAGAAAGATTCATCTGATAAAACTGGATAATCCAGGATTTTGTTAGCCTGCTTGCAGACTATACTTATCCACTGCGAAGGAGTCCCACTGTGGAAAAGTATAATCTGCACGCAGACTAGGATTTTGTACAATTAATATTTTCATTTTGACGAAAGTATCCAAGATGATCTTTATAATCGTCGGCGCTCAGTCATTCCTACGCGGATCTCTTCATTTTATTTAGCCATTGGTGGTTTGTCTGAATGCATGCTATTCCTCATCCTGGTTAGAGATTATCCGTAGTGATTGAACGATGTAAACCAGTAAACCAAGTTCTCCTAAAAGAATCCAATTGAGGCAATGATAATTCGTACAAGGCCGAATTTATGCAGTCTTTCGTATTCATTCATTGCAATAGTTTAAAGACCCGTTGCTAACCATGATCCTTTGCGCGCCGAATAGAAAGCAAAACATAAAGAACCTAGGCCAGAAATGACTTCGTATCATACAACAGTCGAATTTGAGATCGCAAAAGATCATTGTTAGCTATGGGCATTTAAGACCACCCTTTAGTCGGTGACATTTGGTGGCAAAACAGAATCCTGTACGGCTGCTCTGCCTATTTTGTTTCTTTGAGTTCTTTCAGGTCAAAGTCAAAGTTTCAGGTAGATTCCGAATTTTGATTTGGTTTTTGGAATTCTGGGAGTACGCCAATATGTCAAAACCTTGAAATAAATTAGGGTTAGGGTGAGGGTTAACATTGAAATATATCAGGGTTAGGGTTAGTTTTGGGGTTAGGGAAAGGGTTAGGGTTAGGTTCAGGGTTAGGGTTGGGGTAAGCGTTCGGCTTAGGGTCAGGGTTAGGGTTAGGGATTTCAAGATTTGATATATTGGCGTATTGCTGGAATTCTGCCCCATTTTGTTGTGACGTCACAATTAAGTTTATAGAAACCCTTGGGAATAATGGCAGTTTAGAATAATTTATATAAAGGACTAGGAGCAAGAGAGCACGACTAGAAAATACGGAACTAGAGAGAAGGAAACACAGAAAATCTTTGGGGAAGATGAAAAGCTGAGAAAACTAGGGAGTATAGTTTACGCCTATCAAAGCCTCAGAAAGCTTTACAGTGAAGCCAAGAAATAATGCAGCTACCTCACAGTTGAGCATGGTTTACGTTCAAGAACTGTTGCAAACAATGGCGGCAGTCTTGATATAATAAAGCTAAAGAGAATACTTAATTCAATTGGCCCCCATCCAGCTCGCTGTTTTTTTATGAAAACAGAGGTGTGTTTTGTTAGACTTATTACATGTGTTTTGCATCCGTTTGTTATTCGCTTAGGTTTGGTCGCAATTAGGCCTGAAACTTTATTGTTGACTAATCACAGTTCCAGCGCTCTACAATGTCAAAACTCACTTTGTTTTCATTTTCTCATAGCATGTGGTGAGAATTTTCAAGATCGCTTGCCTTTCAGGTCATACATTTTGTGACATTCTGGCGAACTTTTAGTCATGAAGTTTTTTATTTCAACGAAGAACTCAGCTGGAGCTCTGTTTTTGTAGCCTCGTTCACACCCCCGCATTCCACATCGTCCTTTACTGTGACCGCACGACTAAGCCAGATGGTCAATATTGCAGTTGTTTACATTTAAAATGAAGCTCAATGCCCTCATTCATTGGACAAGACATTGTAGCAATTTAAGCTTCGAAAAGAGTAGCATGAGTTCTCACTTGAGGCGATTTCGTGGTGCGATGCGGCGCGGTGCGTTAGCGCTCAATTTATCCAACTTTGTGGCTTTGGCAATGCGTCGCCTCGCTTCACTGTTGTCGAGAATGCGTCGAGAACGACTCTTCAAGTGTGAATGCAGGCTATTGAAACGACAACAACAACATCAATTCAATTCAATTCAATTCAGTTCAATGAGTGAAAATGAAGGGACTTTGATCATGAGTCTACACGCAGACTAGCTGAATTCACACCAGGTGGCATGGTGCGACATCCCAAATAAGTCTTATGTCTCCACAAAAAAAGACTGTGCGTCATTAAATATGTGCCTTGTGTAGGCGGCGTGAAGGAAAACGCTTCAAGTTGGAATTCAGCTTCAGGTAGACTTACCCCAAGTCTATTTCGTGAAGTCCGCCTGACCCATCCGATTCCGTAGTTCCTTGATCCACAGCTCCACCATTTCGTGGCGTCGGAGAAGGAAATAGGGAACTACGGAATGGGATCCGTCAGACGCACTTCACAAAATAGACTTGACTTGGGCAATTCTAAGCTTTTGGTCAATCAGTTGATGTCCGAGGTCATGCATTGAATTTGCAGGCAAGGTCACCTCATAACGAAACGAAAAACAAAGACGGCTATCTCTGAAATTTAGTATTTATAGTTATACCGGTGCTAATATTTCTCATCGGCATTCAAGGCTTCTTCAAAGCTGAGATACCTTGGACGCCGAGCGCCGAGACGAAATATAAGCACTCGCATAAATATAGATATTTAACAAACATAATGCTCTTTGTTTTACCGTCTTGTTGGCATGTTCCTGCTTCCAAATTATTTCATACGTGTTCGCCGCCTTAGATATCGTGCTTTCTCTCTACTTTAAGATTTTTAAAGGAATATTTCTCGGAATATCTGATTGATACAGACGGTATGACGTCACAGCATCGTTGAAAACATGACGCCTTCTTGTTTTGGGGTAAATGTTCAGAAAATTTCTATAGGAATCTATAGGAAATTTGCAAAAAGTTGTATAAAATTGCTCCTCTATTCTACCTCGCGATAGTGAGTAGGGAAAGGATAGGTAGCAATTGTCAGTCAGACCTAAACCTATGAAATAAACACACGAACATGCTGTTTTTAAAAGCAAAACAAAAATTTAGGCCAAGAAAGCTGTGAAAAACTTGCCTTTGCGTCGATAATTTCGTAGTTAGCATCACAAACTCTGTCGGCTGTGAGTTGCTCGTCGCTTCTTCAAAGTCAACCTTCCTTTTAGACATTCGCCTATCTATCTGCTAAAGTTTTTGAATAATTTGAACAGCTTCCAACCCTTTTGAATTTATTTATTGCGATAAATAAACGAGACAGTCTCGAAATCCCAGTGCGACGCTATACTTTGTAATGGCTTCATTTACCCAAAGTCTGATTTTCGAGATTTTCGAGCGCGAATTGACCAAGTCACGTGACATGTCGTCTGTATGAATGGGTAGCCATAGGCGAAAACATCGTCCGAAATGCAAATCTCAAGGGTTTATCAATGTTTTCTAGCTTAGCCTTTTTTTGTATAGTCTCACAAAGTCCCTTTTCGCAAGAATGAAAATGTATCTATTAAATCACTACTAGGCTGAGGGTTAATATTTTCGGTATTGCCCGAAGGAAACAGTTATTATATAGTTTATTACCGAATGGTCAGGGATGGATGGAGGCCTTTCGTTTTTTGAATGGCCTAGCGTGAAGCCATTGCATTTTAATTTTGTTTTGCTCAATCGTATAAGTTTACATCTAAATACTGTATACATAAGATTATGTATAGATCTATATCTATATACATATTTTTTTTTTAATTTAGGCTTTTTTTAACAAGTCAATTTGTAAAACAGTTAGAGACGAAGCCATTTGATGTTGCTCGAATTGTTGTTTGTGTTCGAAGCACTGACTCGTGGCTCAATGCTGAGTTGTTACGTCATGAGCGGGCATTACCAGATAACAATGCCCTATCATCACGTCACATTCGAACGTTTCAGCCAATCAGCTTGTATAACGGAGTTACTGCCCCCCCCCCCGTCCTCTCCAAAGTTAACAAAATCCGAATCAAAATTTTACTTTTTTGCTTTGGAAAGGTTTCCTTTCGAACCATGTCGCATTCGAATTCATTTGCACCGCTGTTGTGATGTTAGAAGATTAGTAATGATGTTAGAAGATTAGATTCTACATTTTCTTGTGTTTTTGGAGCCAGCAGTTAAATATAAAAGACTGTGAAAGTCTCGTCGTTTGAGTTGAAAGAATCCCATTGAATCGATTGTAGTTTCCCGTTGAACTCTCCTCAGTCTTTTGCCTCACTAATTAATTATGTATATAGCATCTGGATATGTTTTATGCCGTAAAAATTGCGGTCAACTATTCCCTAAATACTTCGCCTCATTCGCACTCAACAGCATTTAGATAAATAGCTCACATTTTAGTCGCTCGTTGGATTTACGTGAAGCTTGCTAACTGTGTCTCTGTTTTTCTGCAGGAATTCATGCCAGATAAGTGTGGTGACATAGTGTATATTATCTTGCAAGCCATCGTGTAAGCTCTGGATCGTGCAAGCTATTCGCTGCAAGGAAATAACGCTTTGCCAAACACAGTTACAGATTCAAGTGGGAGTGCAAGCTCTTCTTGAGGTAAGACATTGATCTTTCATTTCGCAAATGTTATTCTTGCAAAGAGTATTATTCTAAACGATGGTTTCTGCTTTGCAGATTTTTAGTTGTTTTGCTGAGACGGACGGCCCTTGTCAATAGAAGGAAAGAAGTTAGCTCCCTTGCTAGTCTTCTTACCCAACTTCATGTCGACAGTCGACAAATCTTTTTGTTCAAAAGTCATTCATAATCGAGGAGCGATGAGAGAAAGCAAAATTGATGTATGCAATTTTTTGAGATTTTTCAATAATTTTTTCTTGAAGCGTACGATACATTTTTTTAAAAGTAACTTCATCTTATCACTGTAAATAAACAGACAGACAGCACTCAAAATCAGCAACAATACACGCATTTTTTTTATAAGAAACTGCTTATAAGAAACTGAACTCTCAGATTGCCAAAAAGTTAAGAAACTCTATGTAATAAAGGAAATTCTAAGGATATTTTTACTTTATTCTCACTTGTTTCTTGTATCATATTACTGGAAAGGTGCTTGAGTAATGTTTAAACATTGGAAAAGCTTCAAAAAACTTGTTTTTAAATGTTCACGAGAGCACAGGTAGTAAACATGAAGATTGCTATCAAACCTTAGGAAACTCGTAAGAAACTCTGAGTACTGAAAATCTAATAATTTTAAGAAACTTTCAGTGCTGGCTCAAATTCTTAGTTTCTTATAAATAAAATACGTGTAGCTCAAAACAGGAGACAAGAAATTTGTCCACTATCCAATAGACTTCACTTGTACATTGTATTCGTGAGTCAAAAATATAAATTGCTATGAAGTATGATGAACAAGATTAGAAACAGACGAGGGAAAATTTCATTTCAAGATGGACTTGCAACAAATTTGCGGTTTCGTTTGAAGGTTTGGTCGTGAGAAGTACCGCAAATGGTACCGCTGCACTTTCCACTAATTACCGCTTAAAACGTAATTCTGTCGGGCAATCTATTTAAAGTTATCAGATCATGGTATTTTAGTAAGCGTGCAAAACATAGGCAAATTGTTTTTGAACTTTCGTTCCATTCATAAACGATACAGCAATGCTCTACTCTCCTTCGCGAGGTTTCTTTATATGTCCCGCAGTTCCGTGATCCGCAGTTCCGTGGTCCGTGATTCCGTGGTCCGTAATAGCAATGCTCACCAGAAACTTGGTTCTTCTTGGGAAATTGCGCCCTCGTTATTGCAGAACTGCTATTTCTTGGGATTACTTTTTATATGTTATTATTGTTCAGAACTTTATTGCATAAAAATACGAAAATTATTTGATACCGTACCCTATAGTTACAATTACCAGTAAAACTAAAAACAAAATTGATGCAACCCAAAGAAAACTACTAAGAAAAGCACTTAACATAAAATGGCCAACAAAAATATCAAATGAAAATCTAATGAAAACTACAAAACAAGAAATATGGTCAAAAATCATACAAAAACAGAGAATCAGATGGTTTGGACATGCACTACGCCTCCCCGAAAATACACCATGTAAGCAAGCAACAAAAGAATTTAAACGAACAGTAGCAAGACCAAGAGGCCATCCCATCACGACATGGTACGGCCAAATTCTAAAAGAACTAAAAGACAAAAACATTGATATAGACAAGCTAGAAGAAATTGCAAGTGACAGAAATAAATGGAGAGAAATTGTCAAGAAATTTAACTAACTGTAATGTAGTAATACGT